>LSSN01002490.1:0-15887 GCA_001970855.1 Smittium culicis | reverse complement strand
AAAAAAAAACATAAAACATAAAATTAAAAAAAAAAACATCTATTACTTTTAATTTAAAATCTTAAATCTTAATCCCCTATTAGTATATCGAATTAATTAAACAAAATGACTACTGAAAGTATTGCTGCTCATGAAAAGGAACAAATCCAAGAAGTTCCGACTAATTCGACTGTGCCGATAGTTCTAAGGAAGAAAGGGCATACCGAAAACAAAACCCCTCCACATAAGTAACAAATAAGTCATCATTTTTGAACTTTTCTTTAGTACTAGTAGACAGCGAAGTTGTTTCTATTTCTGATAAATATTTTGTAATTTTATCGCCTTTTAAATCAGTATAACCTAAAATAGATTTATCAAAAAGATCAATAACCTTTTTTTCATCTTTATTAACTGATTTATAATTTTCTTTCTTATTTGTGTAGCTGGGTTCCATAGTTATATTTCCTTCATCTTCTGGACTATTACTTGAGGATAGTTCCAGAGAATTTGATTGAATATGAGATATTTTTGAAGTATAGAACTCAGTATAATATTTTTCGTTAAATTCATTTGCTTCATAATAATCGATAGTACTTTCAGAAATATCCTCGAAAGTAATATATACACTTTCTTGAATTAAATTCTCGTACTTATTTCTAGTAGTGCTAAAATTTGGTTCATATTTATAATTTTTTTCTGTAAAGTGAAAATCTTGGTTTAAGTGATTAGTAACAGCTTCATATTCATCGCCAGAGAAATATTGAGTATTTTCTGAGTTTGAAATTGTGCGAGTTTGAAAAAATTTATTTAAGTTTACACCTACATCTCTTGTAGTATTACCATTTTTGATTGTGTAAACTTTTTTTAAATAATAGCTTACAAAATAACTTTTATTATTTACTTTATTTTGATTGCTAGGAATTATCATGATCTTATCTAAGTCTTCACTTTTTAATTCATTTTCGCTTTCTGCAGTAGTGCTGAAATTTTTTTTTCTATATCCATCATCAGAAATATTTTTTGATTCGTTGTAAACTGATTTAAAAGTTTTATTCTTACTTGAATATACCGTAGATATATTTTCTTTTATATTAATAGTTTTAGTTACAATATACAATCCCTTTTCATTTTTCATAGGCTCGATAATATTTGGTTGTGTATAATTATCTACTATATTGTCAAATTCTATTAAATTTTCCTCTTCAATAGAAATATGTCTAGAATATGTCTGATCCGCATATCTAGTATTTTTTGTTTCATATTCTACTATCACAGCTATTTCGTATTTATCCCTTGAATTATTACCCTTAGGATAATACATACTGTATTGATCAAAGCTTTCTATTAAATCACTAGGATTTGAAGTAGAATCTCTTATATCAGCAAAATACAAAGTATTGATGGTATCCTCTATTGTTTTAAGGTTAGAGATGAGTTTTGTTTTAGGAGTCTCGTTTATTGAACTTTCTAACGTTTTCGTAATTGTGTCTCCAAATTTATTTACATAAATTTTACGGATCAAATAATTTGTATAATAATCATTGCGAATGGAATTTTTTTGAGGAGTTTGTGCTGTTAAAGCATCATTTTCAGGACCACCATTTATAAATGAGATGATATTGTGATGTGCATTAAATTGAAATTTTTCTTGATATTTTATTTTAGTGGTATACGCTTCTTTTTCAAAATTAAATATATCACTAGTTACCTGTATTTCATATATACCTTCTTCTTTTTCTTTCTTTTGGCTATCATCTTTTGTTTTAATACAGTGATTATATTTTTCTTCTATATCAATTTTTATAGCAGTAGTATCTAGTAAAAATTTAATAGATTAAATTATAAATTAAAGTAGTTATAATAATAAGGTTTTGTTCTAACCTGGCGTGGGTTTTATTATTTCAATATCCTTTAAATCTTGTGTTTTATGGTTTACTTTGCCATTTAGTAGATCACCGTTGTTGATATTTGAACTATAATTATCTAGTGAAACTGTTTTTGAAGTTAATATGTTTAAATTTTTATATTTGCCATGTAAATCTGTTATTTTTGATGGTGTATCTTTTTCATGACTTCTTTCTTTATTCAAGTCGGGTTTAATATTTAATTCTGATTCGGCGCTTTTTTCAAGAATGTGATTATGTATCTTTTTGATCTTTATATATTTAGGATTACTACCTATTTCATAATCGATGTAACTAAAATCTTCGAAAAAAGTTTTCGGATGTGTATTTATACTTTTAAATTCATTTTTGTAATTCTTAGTCGTGTGCGTGTATTTGAACGAATCTTTGTCACCTTGAGAGATAGTTTTATCTTTATAAAACTTAGCATCTAATGAATTATAAATCGAATCTTTCAAACCCTTATTTTTTACTTTGTCTTTATCAATAGAATTTATATTTAAATAGTCTATGCTTCTGTATATCAATGTATCACCAATACTTGATCTTTTTTCATTATCTATTTTGGAATTAATGCTATTTATTCCAGGTATATCAGTTAAGGGCTTTATACTTGAGATTACAGTTAAATCTACGCTTATGATTTTATCTTGTTTTTTTTGTTTTGGGTAACCATTTTGTTCCAGATATTCATTATGATATTCATGTTCTATTTCTGTATATAATTTTGAAGATATATGTGGTTTTGTTTCACTATTCAAATTATTTTCGCCTTTTATTAAATGTGGAGTGTTTTTACTGCTCTCTTTGCTTGCATGAAAATTCTTTTTAATATCGAATTTATTAACGCCGTCCATTATAGAGTATGCATACTTTAAATCATATTTTTTACTTGAATTCAGTCCAAGATTTTTATAAAATGGTTCGCCTAGATTATACTTTTTACTATTTGGATTTTTTTCTTTTTCATCTATGACTTTCTCACTGAGGTATTTTCTTTCTTTAATAGGGTGCTTTATGTGACATTTAACTTTCGAATAATCTGGGGTTTTTGTCGAAAAAAAATCATTTTCAGGGCCAATGTTATTAGAATTATATCTAAAATCTTTTTTTTTTGCTGTATATTTTTCTTGATCATAAAATAGGTATTCATTGCTATAAGATGGAGCTAATACTTTATCTGATTCATTTTTGTTAAGGTAATCATTCTTTTCTTTTCTATAATCCTCATCAAGATAATTTTTTCTGATTTCATCTGTTGTATATTCAATATAATTATTATTTAATAGAGCGTCGTTATGGAGACCAAAATTTTCGAAATCTATTGCTTTCAAATTAAAGATTTATATTAAAACTTTTTATATAAATAGGATCAAATTAGTATATACATAAATATACTAAAGTCATTTAATTTTAGCAGTCAGAGATATAGTTTTTTATGCGATTTATAATTTATGTATATGTTATATATTTAGAAATGCTTACCTTTGTTAGCTGATTTATTAATATCTGGCTTAAATTTGTAATATTCTAATTTTTTGTTTTTGTCTCTATGATTTTGATAGTTCATATCCTCATTATATTTATATTTTAGTTTGGCTTTTTCTAATATATTAATTCTTTCGGAGGGAACATAAGATCCATAAATATCTAGATCTTTATCAAAAAAAAAATCTTGATTGTATCCATTGATAATATCTCTATTACAAGAATTTATTTTTCTTTGCGCTGGTATAAGACTAAATCTATCACCATCTTTATTGTAATTTGTATTCTGCTTATCTATTATTTCACCTTCTTTGCTATTTGTTATGATATATAAAGGTATTTTATTATCTATTTTGTTAAAATCTTTAATATCCATATATCCTATAGCTTTTTCTTCAGCATCATAAATCAAAACATGCACTATTTGTAAAGGCTCTTTTAGTTTTACATCAATTAATTCATTGACTTTACTATTTTTTGAATTATTTTTAGCTCCTTTTGACAGATCTATATTACTTACACTTCTTTCATTTCTTTCTACTTTCGGATAACCGTGTTTATTCTTAGATATGGGGCTACTCATTTTTTTAAAATTTCTACTAGGTTTCAAAATATTAGATTCTTGATCAGGTAAATGTGGGCATTTTTTAAGTATTTTTTCAACATGAAATGGCCTAGTTAACTCAAATTTTTCATAATTGTTTATATTACTATTATAATTTTTTACTGAATTTTCCGCGTTATTTAAATCAATTTCGCCATGTTTAAATACTTTTTGATAGCTATTGTTTCCTCTGGAAATAGTACTTCTGGGGCATCTAGCTCGACTATTCTGTCTGCCATAATTTTCAAAATTAAAATTTTTTGAACAATTTCTACTATTTTTAACTGAATTTTTAGAATTCCTAAATCTGTAGAATTTTTTTTTATCCATGTAAATTGTTAAATTTGGCTTATATTGAAAATCTGAGCTTAATTTTTTGTTTTTTTTATGAATAAAGTGATGTCCACTGTGTTTTTTGTTGGCATCTTTTTTGAATCTAGAACCTTTTTCATTAAAACTTTCTCTACCTTTTCTAAATTTTCTAGATTCAGGGTTTAATTCTAATAAATTGGTATAACCTTTATCCTTTTCTGAGTCAAATATAGGCCGCACTGAATGGTTGGATTTATTACTCAGACGCTTTTGGATATATTTATTATGAAGATTTTTTACTAATTCCTTATTTGGCGCAAAATTATGTAATTCGTTTGTTTTTATTTTTCTGGGCGTATGAAAATTAATTCTAGAACTATCAAATTCGATCAAGTTTGAAGAAAATTTATCGCATCCTATAGGATGAAATAAATGGGGGCTTTTTATGTGTAATTTATATCCTTTATGCTCTACATTAGAATTTGATAATTTATTAATTGAAAAACTTGATTCCAAATCCTCAATTTCTTCTTTTTCTTGACCTAAATTACGGCACTTATGATCTGTTTTTAACGAGAGGGCACGTTGATTTTCACTTAAATGAAAGTTTTCAATAGTTCTTTGATTGCTGTGAGCGACTATTTGAGTTATGATAGTAGTAAATAAAGCTAATGTAGAAAAAAAAATCAACTTGAGTAACATTTTTATAAAACAACAACCGATAAAATTATCCTAAACAACTCTTTCCTTTAAATAAGAATAATTTTGTATACTTTATGTGAAATATTTTTATCTCTTAGTGTAATAAGTATTAAAGTTTGGTTATTTTTCAAGAAATTTAATATATAATTTAGATAGAAAAGTTAAAACTATTAAGTATTTATACATCAGCTTCGATTAAATTGCTACGTTAAAAAAAATATCATTTAGTTAGATTGAGTTATTATTATTCTCACGATAAAATACATTAGATATACTTTAAAATTATTGTGCTCTATGAACTACAGCATTAGACTCTATGTAAGGATCGATAAAATATGTTCATTTTATTTCGTACCTGTTATATTTGGTTTGTATAAAGTCTATAAACCTGATAAGTTTTTAATATTATAGATAAAGTTTATTAAAAAAAATATCCGCATGTCTAAGTTTTTATTGTATTATAAATAATAGTATATAATCAATGGTTTAGATTATCAAGGTTAATAAATAGCAATCGCTAAATTTATTCCTTAAAACTCGATAAACATTGTTAATATTTCTATCGGTATGATTTAGGGAAATAAAACCAAGATATGAATATAACAATTAGTAAAATAGCTTTACTATTCAGGATTAAAATAATTTAGTTTTAATATATTATTAGTGTGGTATTTACTTTATCTCTGTGTATAAAACTGAATATCGATTATTTTAACCAAAAAAATAATCAGTAATTATGTTTAATATGTTCTTAGATAAATAAAAAATTTATATAAAAAATTTCATAATCTTGTGGATTGAGAGTGTAATTCACAATAAATATGTACTCATTGTTTATGTAATATTAAGTATCGATTTTAATATATAAGAATTTTTTTTAAATTTCTATATTAAACAACTCACGTTTACAAGTTTTAATATTTATAAAACACTAGTTTTTTTAATATGTTACGTATAGTAAAATATTAATTTTGGAATTTTATGAAAATTAATACGAAAATTACATTATCTAAGAATATTTGAGTGTTTTAAATATGAAATTATATTTGTAAATAAAATTAAATTAATTTTTTAAATATTTATTCATATTATAAAAATCCAGGAAACCAGTTGCAAAAAGCATAGCTTTGAATACATTATAATATAATTATCTATTCTATAGTTTATGGCATCTTAATTCATTTGATTTTAATCGATTTCGAGTGGTGGATATAAATTAAAAACTAAAGATTTTCAAACGTGCATATATATCAATGTAGCATATTCTTCACTATCTTTATTATAGAATTAATTAGGCGTGTGAAAATATATGATTAAATTATATATTTAATAAATTTCCTGTTTATATATAATTTAAACGCTAAATAAATGATTTCTTGGATATATACATAGTTTATCTATAAATCGATCAATGGAATTTAAATAATAAATTAATAAATCTATTCTTTATTAAATTGAAAACTCACATTATTTATCATAATAATTAAACTAAAAAAAGGTTGAATCTTCAATTTAATTTAAGTATCAGATTCAAAGTCAAATTAATATATGGAAGCCTGAATCCTGAATATAGCAGTTTTCAATTGTAAAATTGCGATTTATTTTAGTTTATTACATTAGTCGTTATTTTAAATTTAAAAAGTTTCTTATGAAACATTATTCTATTAGATAATAAATACTCCTTCGATGTTTAACTAAGGTACTATAGATTCTATCATTGATATAAAAAATGATTTCGAATTGGTTATATTTTCATAATTATAACAAAAAAACTTTATTTTATTCTATGATAGCAAAAAAACTTTATTTTATTCTATGATAGCAAAAAAAAATTTTTTTTTGATTAAGCTAAAATATTTCATAAATTTAACTTTTTAATTAACGGTTTATATGAATTTTTATCATTTCTAGATACAAGATTTTGTAATTTAATATTACTATTTAATTTATATTATATTATAATCCATTTATTATCATACGTTTAATTAATGATGATTAGTGTTTAATGCCTTTATTTTCAATAGAAAACTCGTTTAAATTATATTTTAATTTGAATAATGACTAAAAAAATCGATGCTCAAATTTAAAATAAAATATTTATTAGTTCTTAAATTCCAGCTATTAATCTGAATTTTTATCAGATATTAAATTTTCTAATCAATTATCAGGTCAAATAATAACTTTAGAATTATATTTTAGGTAATCAGAGATTAGTTCAAAATTAAATTTACATTTTAAAAAAATTTTTTAAACATTTAAATAATATTTAACGCTTTAAATTATTTATTTGTATATAAAAGATGAAATAATAGATTAAATTTATATATAACTATTTTGTGATTAATATAATAATTAAAATATGGATAAATTTCATATATAATGACATTATAAATCCTATTTTTGAATTAAATGTTAAATAATTAAGATTACATCTATTCTAATTGATTATTTTTCTTACATTAAACTTTAGAATGTAAAAGCGCTATATTAAGGATAAAAGAAAATGTATAACAGCAACATATTTTACAAAATATAAAAATATAGTATCATATGGTTTTTACATTATATTATTAACTAATATTAATATTAGAATTAAAAAACTAATATAAAAACGATTAAAAAAAATCTATAAAGTAATTTTTTATTATAACTTTTGACAATGTTTGATATTTTCTTTAGTTCAATTAATGACTTTATTTAGCTCTCAGCCAAAAAATACATATATTTTGTATTATTTTTTTGTTAATAAACATTTAGAATAAATTTTTTAATTCTAGAGAAATAAATCATTGTATATTATTAATTATTGTTCTCAAAATTTTCTATTTAAAATGAATAAATGATTAAAACTAAAAATAGGACATTGTTTTACAAACGAATTTTCAAATTTAAATTATCAACTAAAAAATTTTTTCCCAATAAAATATCGTCTTATTTTTTATCTATAAGCTAGATACTGTGATTTTTTTTTATTTTGGGAATAATTTCTATGCGGAATGAGTTCAATGATTTTTATACATTAAAATAATGGAGAAAAAAATTCAAACTGTATCTATTATAAAGCAATAAGAACATAAAACCTCTATCGAGGTTTTATAAAAATTTCATTATTCAGATTTTATAGAATTATCTGATGAAATTGAAAAAAATTACTTTTTATGACTTTTTTTATTGTGTAAAAAATTGTTAGTAATTTAAATATGTAAAACATATCTATACATAAATAATTGAAAATTAAATATATAACAGATTTATGATCTCATTAAATACCCAGATGGAATATAATTATATATCATATTAAATTATTTTTAGAACTTAACCAGTTTAATTATATTATAGTACTTTTTGTTATTAATCACCATTATTTTCTCTTATTACTAAAATTTAAATATGTTTTCAATCATTTCCGAGGTTTAATATTTGATTAAAAAAAGAAATTATGTTTTTTCGGATTTTAAAGTATAATTTAAAGTGAAATAAAAAAATATCTAACTAATTACGAGTTTAATATTACATTTTATCATAGAAATAGTTTTTAATTTCATCATCTTTAGCCATTACACGTAAAACATGCTTATAATTGCTATTTTATTGTAGATATAGTAGATGAACAGGACCTAATAATGGTCATTTTATTAAAAAATATAATATTATTGACTTATAATTTAAATAATTTTTATTTTAAGGACTTTAATATACCCTTAATGTGTTATTAATCGAACCCTTTAGGGCGAGGATTCATTAAAGTTAAATAGAATAGTATGATCATTATAAGTTGCTATCATCTTTATCGGATAAAAAATCGAACTTTCAAAATCAAATTTAATTTAGTACGTATAAATTGGTATCTATAAATTTTTTTTGGATTTAATACATAAAGTATGATTCTGTGATATCCTTATGATCTTTGGCAAAAGTAAATGGGAACGGTGGGTGGAACTTAATATGACCACATTTCATATAAAATTAATAAATCTTGCATAATGTGATCGATTAAAATTACATTATATTTCAAGGGGGGTTCAAATTAAGTTAATCCAGAGGTAGTACTGCTTCACTCATATTTGATTGTGATACTACCATCTAGTCTGTAATAAGCATCAATAATGTTATATTTTGAGCAAAACACATGTAATAAAATGTATTACAAGGGTACTTTGTAACTGCTAATGTTGCTCGTATTGCACGAGACTTAGGTGTCGGTGTATTTGGTGCTCTAAATATCATCTTTTATAGATTGTTGATACATTTTGTAATACTATCGACGGATAAAGGCTTTTTGTAATTTTTTGTGTTTCTGTAAAGCATATTCATCGTTATAGAGCTGATGTTCATCTTTTATGGCGTGTACAATTCTGTAATATTTTTTTGATTTTTATATTTTGTAAGTTAATACAGAGTAAATAATTGTATTGGGATGACCATTTATTTCACAAGGCTTTTCGATCTGTTTCCCATTTCTTTTTTCATTTGGAGAGATTATTACTAGGCTTAGGGTGTCATTGGAATGCTATTGCTTGCATCTTCAATTCGGTGAATGTTGATCTACAATAGAAAACCGCAGAGAGATAATAACCAAAAGTACTTGGTTATGAGCTTGAGAGTATCTAAATTGTAATTTTCACCCCATTCATTTAGCTTAGCGAATATTGGGGCTACATTAATTTCCGAAACAACAAAATATTTAATCTCCATTTCTTCTATAGCTTTCAATAGTTCCTTTATAATTTATTAATCCCCCATAATCCTCGGGCCTACTAACAGATTAAATATTTCCGATTTATAAGAATATATTGAACTATCGCTTTGATTTCTGTATCAGAAGAGGTGAACCAGTTAGTTTAAAACATGAATTTCTAGAATTTCCTCTGATTTATTATTGCTTAAATTTCAGTTTAGAAACTTTTTTTTTCGTAGAATAGTACCTGGTTCCACGGTTGACTTTTATTTGATTGGAAACGATAATTCCAATGACTTTATCAGACCTACTTTGCGCTTTGAGGTAGCTCCGCTGATTATACAGGTTATAAGATATCATATATTGTTTCTGAAAAGCGGTCACTTTCCGCTTCTTGGATCTGTTATCAATATGGCCGCTATAAACAGTGCGGCTGAGAGATTTTTAGTATAAGATTCGGATACCATTCGCGGTTCTCCATTGCGGTGTTATTAGCGAGATCTTCAGGCGCTCCGGGCGAAATTTTTGGATAGTTTGAGTAATAAAATTCCAAGGCGGGAAGCAGTATGGGTTACTCGATCTATAAAATTCAAAGAGTAGGGTGTTCTGGTCTATGGATATGCTATCTGCGAGTCAGATGTAAAGTTAGTCTATTTTCTTGCTCGCGTCAGGGACGAAAGATCTACGTCGTGTATTCCATACGGATTGGAGATCGCTGTAAATTCCTCGTGAGATATTCACCATATTTCTGTGTATTTTACCGACTCTTTGCATCGTTCTGATTCATTACCGATGGGATATACACAACTTGAAGTCAGATGTTCGCGGTCATGCAGTGAAGCCAGATTTTTTCTGATATCTCTAGCAATTTCGGGCAAGTAGCTCCACCATGTCTCTTCATATATGATATAGTGTTAGTATTTACTGAGTCGACTAATACAGAGTGACAAAAAAAACCTCCTGAAGACTAAAAGCGTATACGATCGATAATAATTATTTGGGGTTTATTTCATCAAACCTTCTGAGGGACTCCACAAACCTGCGCAGGATTCTGAGTATACTACTATTTCCAGCATGGAATCTCTGGAATCTGTGATTATTTCGAGCTCTAGGTTCTCGAACAGTAAGGATAAGCAATTGCAGTATTTCAACTTGTGTATCCAGAGTATCAGATTCTGGATCGATGGTTCTGTTTGTGTGATTGTCGATGTCCATTATTTCAGCTTGGATAGGCATTTTTTATTCAGATCCAGTAACCGCCTCAGCATGAGTCTTCCTTAAATTAGAGCAATATAAATTACTTGAGCTTTCACAATGAAGCTCTCCAAGCGTCTCAGAGTTGTTTTTACAGATTTAAATTTTTTTGAATCTTCTCAATGAAGATCCCATACCTTCGATGAAGTAACTTTGATTGATATATCCTTCGAATTAATTATCATTCCTAAATGTGTTTTCGATTGTTTTGGCGCTGTTATTGACTCCCAGAGCTTTAATTTGTAGCCTAGCTATATCAGCATCGAATATTTCATGGCTGTATTCTGTTTTCAGCCCTCCTTCGATTCTCTTAGAATTGAAAGGTCGTCTATGTATGCTGAAAATCGTATTACTTTTATTCTATCCCATTTCAATATCGTATGAAGAATTTTAGTAAACGTGTACTGACTTTATGAAAGTCCAAATTGCAGAACTCGGAATTTTTAAGTTTTAATATTCCAGTAAAAGTGGAGGTACTCCTTGCGAGATTCTCGGATTAGGATAAAATTAAACTCATCTTAAAAATCAATTAAAGTCATGAAATCCTTTTTTCAGACTAGACGCCAAATCGTGACTAAGAATCCTATTTTATAATTCCTTTTTTGTATGTTCTGGTTAAGCTGCCTAAGATTTAGGACTGGCCGTAGTCCCCCTGTTTTCTTTGGTATAACAAAAGGTTTCTGTAAAATCTGGGGCCCCTTAATTTCGATTTCTTGATATAATTATTTGATAATAGTGAAGCTACATCCTCTGTAATGATGGTGTGAGATTCTGAGTCCATCTTCCTTCTATATCGCTGATGATTTTTCATAAGTTTCTGCGACCACTTTAGTAGTGGTTTTCTTGGAGGCTTCCCGATTGAACCTTCTAAGTCGTTTTGTAAGTTCTCCTAGTTAGTCATCGCATTCCGTTCCTTCTTCTGAAATGGAACATGAAACCCTCTATGAGTATTTTGTGGACCCACTTGCTGTCCATCAGTTTTCTTCATGCTTACCTGAACATTGCTAGGTGTCTTACTACTGGGTATCCGATTTTTGGATCTATTGAGATCTACTGCCCCTGTCATTGACGCATCCTCTTCTGCATAAATTTGACTGCGTGAGATTATTATTTGCTGAGGCTAATGTTAATTCAGCTTCCGTGGTTTGCGACATAGTATTATTGCTAGTGGTATTGATCTGAGTACCGTACAGCTGGCGTTTGCGAAAGATATTGCAGATCTTAGTACGCTTCTCTGGCTTCCTGCTGAATATGAGCGCGTAAAAATATTCTTGTTCATTGGGACTTTGTATTTGGATCGACTAACAATTGCGGTTTTCCGGGAAGATCAATTCCCTTGTGCAGGGTGTCCAGTCTACCCTATGTAACTGCATACGAGATATCCGCTAAGAGTACCTCATTGTGCTGGAGAAAATTCTATCTTGTTTGTCACTATTTATTAATGGGCTATCCTTGATTATGCGGTGCGCGCAATAATCTATTTGTCAGTTAATTTGAGCTAGTGAAGCTTAGATTCCGTATAGACATTCATCGGCTTTCTTCACCGCCTCGGAAGCTGATTTATTCAGGGAGTTGGTCGGTACCTCATATCAATACTTCTAGTACATTACTGAATCGCCTCTCATATTTTTTTGGACAGTACTGTACGAAAGAAGTCATCTAAATTAAAGGAAGAGCTTCGATAAGCTCTGAGTAATCTACTAAATCAGTTTTAGGAATTCTTTTGGTTACCAAAGGCTCTTTAGGTATGAAGAATGCTTTCTTTCACGAGGTATTTGCTTGAAAACTTCGAATAGCTCGTTAAAATGAACCTCATTGTCCATATTCTGGTTGATAGCGACTTGATTCATGATTTTAATATAATTTTTTTTAATTTTAAAAAAGATTTGTTTTATATTTGAAAATTTATTTAGATGATAGAGTACCTTTGCGAAGTAATTGATGATAAGGATATCACAGAGCCGTATTTCAGTATTATAAATAAAAAAATTTTATACACAATTTTTTATATGCATTATAGTTTTATTGTTTTTTATAAGTTTGAATTTTTGTCAATAAAAATTATGACAACTTAATATGGCCACCCATTGAAATGTAATTTATTTTTATTAATAATGAAAAATATTTAGAGATTGTTATTCCTTTTTTATAGTTACATAATTCCTAATATATTATTAAAAACGATTCTATCGGCTATTATTCAATGTCAAAATAACCATAAATTAATAATATAAAATTAATTTTCAGAAAAAAAACTAATTTAAGATATAACAAACAAATTGATATAAAAAATTGAAGAAATTTTAATAACGTGTTCTCTGAATATATGAAATAATTATTATTTGATTATTTAATAGGTTGAAAATATTTAATTTTACAATTTATTTTTACTCTTTATATAAAGCATCATTTGATTATTTTTTTTTCGATAGTTAAAATAAATTTAATAATGAATATTCTATTAAAAACATCCTTTTGTATTTTCTAATTATATTTATTAAGTATAATTTTTTTAATTTTAAAAATTGCGATTAAAAATGTAAAATTAAATTATTAGGTCATCTATTTTTATTTTTATTATTTTAAATTAAATCAATACGATAATAATGAGTCATGTATGAGTTTACAGCAAAATTATCTTTATTTAATACTTAACCGTTTTAATTATTTTTATTATATGTAGTTTCGATATGAAAATATATCGTTTTTTTATTATAAATTGCTTAAAAATTTAGTTGTGTATTAATAATATTGAAATAACTATCGCTTAAATTTAGATTAATTGTAAAATTTCTAAATAACATATCTTTTTTGTGTGTAATACATTTTATTTATTTAACAAAATTGAATAACTTGGATTAATTTAAACTTGAATCATACAATAGAAAAATGTAGAACTTATTTAATAAATCTTCATTTTTCCAACTAATTTATTAATAAATATTAATCGAAAACAATATTAGTCAAAAATAAATGAATAATAAATTTGTATTTGTTAATATGTTATTTTAAACAAAGGAAAAAAACAAGAATCAATAAAACTATAATAAATAGCGATAAATCTAATTTTTAAAAGCATATTTCAGGATTGATATATTGAATGAAATTTCATAATCATTATTTAGAAAATATATTCAATTAATTATTTTTTGAAATTAACAAAATGTATGATATTTCTGAGGCAAAATGAAATTTCTTTGGATTAAAATTTTTTATTCAACTTGAAATACTATAGTTATATATATAATTTCAAATTAGAGCATTTGAAAATGATAAATTTTAGGTTAGAATATTTTTTATTAAGAGGAAAGAGAAAAATTGAAAGACTTGGAGATCCGAAACATGAACCTCTAGGTATTTTATACTATTAAATAGAACAATTTGATTTGATAATTTTTATCAAGGATTAGTTCAAATTAATCTTATCAAATCTTAACAATAAATCTGAATAAACAGTTTATATTATGACATCATATACTTCTTTTTTCCTATTTGTGGAGTTGAATTTTGTAAAGAATTTGTTAGATAATAATAGTTATAGAAAGCCTTAATACTAATATATATCGATATTAAAATCTAAAAAGCAACTTTTTTTGTATTTTATTTAACAAAATTTCTAATTTAACTCTGCATATCAGTAATAAATATATTTATAACACTTTTTTGAGCTCTTAATTCTAATAACATCAATTTGATGTTCTTAATGTTGGATTATATTTACAAAAAGTCGTATTAAAAAATCGCACAAAATACACTTAGAATTATTAGACTCATAGTGCTTAAGATCCAACAAAAATACGAAAAAAAATTATAAACTTAATTGAATTCTTATAATATTTTTCTGTATATCTTTTTTGTTCACTAAGTAAATCAAATCAAATCCTATTAATTTTTTTTTATGATTATGTTTTTATTCAAGGCTTTTATCTAATTATACATATTTTAGCGAATAAAAAGTAAATTCGGAGAAAGAAAGCCGAAAAAATAAAATAAATAAAGTATTTCTAATTATATGAAAAAAAAATAAAATAAATAAAGTATTTCTAATTATATGAAAAAAAAATAAAATAAATAAAGTATTTCTAATTATATGAAAAAAAAATAAAATAAATAAAGTATTTCTAATTATATGAAAGAAAAAAATATTTAAAATTTCTTTACAACGGGGCTAAAATTTTCATATTAAAAATAGGAGACAAAATAAAATTCAAATATTTTGATATATAATATAAAAAAAATGAGCTGGTTTGTATACACAATCAAGACATCATATTTTTTTATTTGCTTTATTTAAAAATTAATAAGGTTAATTTAAGATTTAATTATGAATACTCTCTTATCTGAGTGCGTAAAAAAGTAAAAGCTAAATTTAATATTTTTTTCCTGATAATTATTAACTATCTACACAAAATGTATAATCAAATAAAATAAGTGATAAAAAAAAGTAACTATTGTACTTTTAACTGATAATATAAAATTACAAAATATAATTTAAATTTGATTTAAATGGACTAAACCAGTAAAAAAAAGCGAATTACCGTAAATTTCTGAAATCAAATATTTGATTTGAATATATTAGTAATGTTACAGAAAGTAGAAAAAACAGAAATGATAAATTTGGTATTAACACTAAATTAAATAAAATAATAATAATTTTAAATGAAAGTATAAAGTTTTTTTTTTTTTGGTAAATTAATATTATAACATATTTTTAACAGCCATATTAGTAAAATTATCACTCAATTTTGACAATTATAGAATACTATTGAGTAATAAACCTTAATTAAAGCTTGCTATATTTAGTAAAATAATCCGTAGAGGTTGTTTTTTATAAATCTATTGGATTTATCAATTATGATATTAAATGGTATTAATTTATAAATTAGTTCTTTTCATGCTGATTGAATGATAGCCAAATATTCTGATTAATGTTTATTTTTGATTTAATGGAAGATTTTTTCTTCAA
>LSSN01002489.1:0-16826 GCA_001970855.1 Smittium culicis | reverse complement strand
TATAGGTCTATTGGCTTGTCGTTATAGACAAGCTTCGTATACATTAGATTATTTGCGTCTTTTATACTATTAAAAATCATATATGTTGCGCCGGCGCGATGATCGTCCTGTCTAATGTACGACGCGAAGGTCAACAAAGTTGAATTAATAAGTTAAAGTCGACAAAGAAAAACTTTCTTAAAGAGTGAGATAATCGGAGTTTTGTTGTTAGTGCTTCGCGAAGTATATCACTAATAATATAAAGTGAATATATAAAAATTAAATAAGCTATTTTGCTCATAAAAAGTTAGCGGTGAATTTTATTTAATAACTTCTTTAGTTCAAATAAATGAAACTGTTTTTCAAAGGCATGAGTATTCTTTATTTCCGATGAAAAATAAATATGGATAGAGCTATAGTTTAACAATATGTAATTTTGCTTGAAATTATAGCCGCTATTGTAAAATATGAAAGCCAAATACGTTATATCATAGTAATTTTTTTCAAAGTATAAATTATTATTTTACAACATTTTCGCAAAATATTTTAGACATTAAACTTTATTTGATTTATTTTATTGTATTAGAAATATTAATATACTATTAAAATAACACTCAGACATATAAACGTTCTTTATCCTCTATTCAAATACTCTTTCATCTTTAGGCATAGATAATAGCGCACACAAAATATAAACGCCTTTGGTTTCAGTAAGAATTGGAGAAATAAAGTTAATCAGGTCGATAATTGGAGAACTAATATTTAGGATTCGGAAAATGCTACTAAATGAAGGTATAATTATAGTTAATAATGCGACAGTAAACCATGGTGCAACATAACTTTGAGCTTGGATTCTTTTGCAGCATGAATGTTCCTCGCAGTCCATTGATTCTAGATCCCGAGAAATCACCTCATAGTCACCATTT
The DNA here is from genome assembly GCA_001970855.1 of Smittium culicis. Classification (NCBI taxonomy): domain Eukaryota; kingdom Fungi; phylum Kickxellomycota; class Harpellomycetes; order Harpellales; family Legeriomycetaceae; genus Smittium; species Smittium culicis. The sequence goes on along the minus strand of LSSN01002489.1, from coordinate 15,921 downwards.
CCACTAATTATAGTAATATATTCTTGCTTGTTTTCTATTTTCTTTTCATCTAGTGGAAAAGACACTGTTTTTTCTTGTGGTTCTGAGTTTTTTAATGATGTGTACAATGAGAATATAGCAAATATTGAGGCCATGTAAGCCCAGAGATCCTTAACTAAAAAGTTTACTATGAATATAGATTCTTCACTCAATAATTGGCACGAAAATTTAGAAAGCGCTCCATAGCACAGTGGTATTACTAAAATAGGAGCAGTGATAGCCAAAGAGAGCGACATGATATAGGGGATATTGAAATCAAAGTAGTCAGAACAAGAGAAGCGTACTATTCCTTGTTCGATAATGTCAGAACCTTCTATTTTTTTTGAATCAGATTGCTTACATAGTGCACTTTGCTTATAAAAGGATATTCCAGAGTACAAGATTGATGAGATGGTGCATAGATAAGATATATTTAAAAAGTGGTTATACCAGTTTACGATCCTAATAAAAGTCTGGCTGTACTGGGAAATGTCCTTTCCATTTAACATATCGGATAAATACATTTCTAAAATAAACGACACAGATATGAATATAGACAAAAAAAGAACTTTTCTGAATATTTTCATGCTTTTGGAGTAGCTCTTTTTTTCTTCGGTCAAGTTAAAATATTGGAATATAGAAATTTGACAGCATATTGCGCTTAAAAGTCTGAAAGAAGAAGAGCTGCTACTATTGCTGCTGTAAACGAATTCCATCTTGCTGATTTTTTAAGGTGAAAAAATGTATGAAATGATATATCTAGAAATAAGAGTGTTTGGAGGTAGATAGCACTTGAGCTAAGTAGGTATAATATTTGTTTTATCCTAATTTGATGTGAGTATGGTATATATAAAAAAAATAATGGATAATTGAAGTAATGGTTTTGAAATTAAAGAAAGTAGGGATAAATTCTGATTTTTATGTGTTTTGTTTTTGATTATTAAGATTTTGTGTAGTCTGAATATAGCTTCAAAGTTTTTTAGCTTAAAGGTTTAATGCGCTTATTAATTATACTAGTTGAAGAAATTCAGCCTAGATAAGGGTGTTGTGCGGGGATGAATTTAACAATGCAAATGCTGATTATACTAATAAAATGAGGGCTTGTGAGTTTCTAGAATTTTATGGCCATTTCTCTTAATTTATACAAGTAAAGGACTTTACAAATTCAGGTTAGACTTCAAAGACCATGCGTAGTGATTTAAAAGTATAGCCATTATAAATTTTAAATAATTATGTGGAGCTAGCTATTAATGAATAACTAGTCAAATAATTCAATTTTCACTCGATTGCTCCACTTTAATTGTTTATACATTCATTTCCCATTCGAATTGTTCTTTTTAATTGTTAAAATAAAAGCAGCCTTCTTTTAGCCCAATCATTTTTTTTATTTAGTCAATTGAGATTTGTTCATGTGTTTTTTTTTTTAAATTGTACTAGAGTTGAGTGGACAGATTGACTTTGAATTAAAGTGAAATCTTTAGCCAAAATCGACTAGATTAGCAATTGTATAAATATGATCATTAGGAGTTTCAATCAAATAATTTTATTTAATTAAAAAAGTTCTATATCTCCTATTCTTATATTTCATTACACCTATGGTTTAACATTATAAATCTCTGCCCTAAAATCCATAACAATCGAGAGACAATTTTTAAAAGGCCCAGCCCAAGGCTTTTTCACTTTAAAAATTTTAAAATGTTATAAATGGATGGTTATAATTGGCACCTACTGGATGAGGTCACTCTATGCTTTTTCAGATCCAAGAAAAATAGTTTTATGATTATACTTGTGCTTTAAGCAGTTAAAACTTGAGTTTATTTTGAATGCTAATAGCGAATATTATTTATTGAACAAAAAAAACAAGAAAATCCTCAAAATCTTTACAAGAAATCATACATATATATTGTTTAAAAAATATGTAGGCAATATTGACACACATGTTCAAATTCTAGAATTATGCCTATGTTTGATAATATTAATAGGGATATTTTGTTTCATTGTAATTTCATTGGCTCGGAGCCTATTTGTCCTAGTATCTATTGGATAGTAAAATATGACGATTCTATTTTTTCATTGTTTACCCTTTGCCGTCCAACAATCTAAAAAAATCGAATATATTGATTCGCTTATTATTTAAAAGTAGTATAGTTATTTGCTGTTTAAATACACTAAACCAATACTTCTTAAGGCCTCAAAGTTCAAGTATTATAGCTGAGCATAATTGATATAGTTCTTTATCATCTAAGATCAATCACTTTAGCTATTTGCTGCTAAAATTATTTAGCTTAAACTTTTATAAAATAATATATATCATAATGTCCTTAAATTGTTATTTCTTAACTCCCATATATACTTTCTCATTAAAAAAAGTGTTATTTACGTTTAGTTTATTTTACTTGGTAGTTTCTAATAATTTTATCGTACCGATGAAGTTGCGTGTGTTTAAAAAAAAGCACTATTTACGAGACTAATTTCAACAGGACAAAAACGCGGAGCGAAAAGAATTCAACGTACAAAAATCAAAGATCAAAAACAGTACAAGAACATAACCTTATAAAGAAAAGAAGTCGGTAAAAACACTATTTATTGAAGATTGAAATCAAAATACAATAATCATATAAAACAGCTTAAGCCAAAACTTATAGAACTGTCAATTAAAAGTATGACATTTGGAAATATAACAAACTGGATTTAAAAATCAGTTTAAACTCACTAAGGTTGGCATAAAATAATAAAAAATAAGTATATATAAATTTTAGGAAATCCAGCAAAGCTATTCGCCTTTCTTGAAGTTTCCAATGCTTAAAGTTAATGGTATATTAAAATAAAACTATACGTGGCTTATAAAAAAATATTTGCAAAAAAATTAACATTTTTAATTCATTAGACTTTTTTTATAATTTGTTTAACTCACAACAAAAAATTGTAATTCAATAGTAGAAACACCTTTCTCAATATTTAAAAATACCTATTTTTTATTATTAAAGTATGTAGTTAGTGGTAATATATACAAAATTCTCCAAGTAATAATAATAATAATAATAATAATAATAATAATAATAAGAGGGCAAGCAAGCTTATTCATATATTTACAAAAATAAACTAATTTTTATATATTTTTTAGAGAATTGATTTGTAAAAAAAACTGATATAGAGGTATTCAAAATACAATTAAAAATTTAAAACAGAAAAAAATTCGATATCTCTTAAGATATTACGCATTGAACGTTAATTATGGTAATTCATTAATAGTATTATTAGTTCATTTTCGTTGATAAATTTAAATCACTAAATGTAGCTAGGTGAGCATTCCTTTTACCCCATTGTAATATAAAGTTAATAACCTGCTGTCGGTGTTAATAGTTTATGCAGTTATTTGGATAAAAATACATAAATTTGCTGACGCATAACGAAAATGAACTAGTTGATTTAAAATCAGCAGGTCACACGAATAAATATTGAAATTTTTTTTAGCTCATATAGAAAAATAAATATTCTTTGAAATTTTTTATTTTATAATGGTTAAAATTAGTCGGATGAAATGAGGCTTTTAAAAAAGTGTTAACATTGAAAGAAAAAAAAAGAAGCAACGTCTATTTAGATCAGTTACTTAGCTATCAATTGCAAAGATTCTATAGTTTAAACTTACATTGCTTTTTAATGACAGTATTCAAAAAGTAGCCAGACAGCTATATCCTCTTTATTTTTTATAAAAGCTACATCCATTGAATAGGAATATAATATTTTGAAATAAAATTAATTATGCACACATCGCAAATGAATAAAAACAGGTAAGACTATATGAGAAAGATAATTTTCATACTACTATGAAAATAAAAATCGGAGAGAAAAAATTCTATAAAAAAATTTAACTACGGTACTACACCAATAATTAATACTTTCCTACCTATGAATTCGATTTTTTCTACAAATGCTGTAGTTAGAAATAAGTAAATAATAGAGTAAATAAAGATATCTGTGGAAAACTAGAATAGATGACTATTTATCAGCCCAGAAAAATCTACGTTTTTTCATTTGTCTTTTACAGTTTTTTTATGTGCGATTCAATCCTTTTCCTGGCGGTAGACTATTTTAGATCTACCAAATATAGCCAACTCTGTTCAATAAAAATACTTAATTCTGAGCTATTAAGAAATATTGGTGCATTGTAAATAAATAGCAAATAATAATCTTTATTTTAAACCATAAATGAGCCATATAGTTTTTTTAAAGAGTGTTGGACAGGGAAGTGTTAATTATTATTCACGTTATTAATATTTTCGACGATTGTTGGTTCGCAGGAATTGTTCCATTAATTGTCCTGTGCGACTCAAGTTTAAATAGTTTGAGCAAAAGTAATATGTACAATCATATAAAAGGTAAAATTACTTGTCTTATGATTGTATAAAAATGCATTATTCAAAATAGAATAAATACCTGATATTTTTGGAAATGTTAATGAGATTTTTTTTATAGAAGAAAGATCGGATTTGATTTTCTCGGATTTTCTTGAAATTTTTTATTGATAATTTATCCGAATAAAATAAAAGTTAAGAAATTAAAAAAAAAAAATTAAAGTGCTTAGGGCTAATCCACTTAAAATTTCGCACAGAATTTTTAGATAAGAAAAGTCATAAAAATATCTCATACTGAGCTGGAAGTATACCAATAATTATTTCTTGGATTTAAATGCCTAATAAAACTAGTATATATTTTTGAACAAATATACACTAAATCCACGGTTAATCTACATATCACTAACATAGTACAGCCGTCTTCATGATGTAACCAAATTTCATAATCGTAAAATTGCGATAAATTATCATAAATTTAAGTAAAGATCTATGAAAAATGCGAATTAGTATTTTTTTAATAGCGTTTGGCTTTTGTTTATATCGTTTAATATTTAAGAAACTGAAAATTTTACAATAATTGAGCCAATTTTATCGAATATAAATAATTAGCTATCTTTAACGACGCTAAAATCACATCATTATTCTCTAAGGAAAAAAGAAAAAAACCCCAGGTAAATCAGATTTTCGCATTTACGAGGAAATGCACATTTAAATTTGAAACAGTTTTAAATTCATTAATTAGTTTGTCGAAATAAAAAAAATTTTTTGACTAAACTGAATTTCTAAGCTGATTTGAGCAAAAAGATATCCAATATGAATAATGGAATTGCTGCTGATGTTCTGGTCAATAAAAAATGAAGTAACAGAATATTTAAGAATTACTCAAGTGCTACAATTGAACTGAATATAAAATAAAATGAAAAATTAACGAAATTAATACTTGCTTATCAGTAATAAATTTTCATATTGGGCTAAAAGTTTTATTTCTGTTATAACAGTTCCTACTGTTTTGGAATATCAAAAATGAAAATCTAACAAAAAATAAAATAAAGTTTGTGAGAATTCCGCCGTTTTTTGCTTTATATTAATACACAAAAAAATCTTTTTGGTTAGATAGATTGTGTCAATAATAACTTTTTGTTCAGATCGGTGGCCGGGAAAACTATGGTTTAAGGCACACTATTGTGCATACAAAACCCCGGGTATATCGCGAAAAATATTTTTCCGAAAAAGTTATCAAGTTTACATATGAAAATTCATAAATGTATCAGTTAGTTGTGTTGATGTCTATTTTTGTCTTAGAATATTATTTCACCAAAGTTCAATAAACTTTCACCTCACAAGCATAAAAAGGTCATCAACCAAAAGTATAGAGGCATTGGTTTCTAAATATGATTCTTAATGGCTAAAAAGAACTCCATTTACTAATTTATTGTGTACTCAGACGCTTATTTTTATAATGTTCTAAATTTTAAGCAGATCAAAAATAATTTTAACTAGTTCATTATGATATAATCTAAATTTTTTATATTATTGTACAAAAATACTCTGTTTCAAAGCAAAAGATTATTTTAAAGATGTGATTAGATAAATTATTCGTAGAATTCAATTATTTGGAGTTTATAATTTTTATTAGAGCGTAATACAGATACGTCCAATAATACAATGCCAATTTGCTCTATTGAATTATTGAATGGATAGTAGCAAATAGGACTTCTATTTGAGAATAAATAGCAATACTAAGTTGGCTGTCTTGCCTATAAAAATGCTCGCCTTACCAAAATTGAAAAAAATGAGATGAAAACATTATTCAGAAAGTTCGGCATTTTAACTTTTAGTGATTAGATTAATAACTCAAGTACAAACATCTTCCAAGACTGCATTACGCTCATACTTCCAAATAACAGGAAAATAAAAGAATGGAAATAGATGCACAAATTAAGGGCCTATTAAATTCGTCAGCTAGATCTTCGAATTCAAACTCAAATGTAATAGAAGATTATTCAAAAAATGCTTTCGTAGAGCTCATTTCTTTTATCGATGAATTTGATTTACTTAATGTAAGCCCAAACAGCCCAGATAACGATTTAAACCTCATAAATTCAGTAGCTGCCGAAATCAGCAAAGATTCTATCGACTTGATTGTCAACAATCAGAATGTTAGCAGTAAATGCTCTTCGAATCATGAAATTGATTTAGATTTAGAAAAACATCATATCGACACTCTCGCCTCAGAGCTAGAAGATTCTCTCGAAAATGGCCATTTATCACAAAAAGGTAGTAAAAAGCTAATTGAGTACGAATTTAGTTTTTTATCATTAATATCTGAGATTCAAAAGGTAAATAAAATTATATACATCAGAATAAAATACTAAATGTAGTTTTTTAATAATATTTAAAAGCTTTTTTTGATTTTATAACTATCAGGACCTACAGAGTATCAACAATTCAGCATCTGAAATAGAAAATCTAGCCAAAATCATGTTATCAAAAACCGTAGATCTCAAAAGAAAAACTATAAAATCCTCTGAAGAAGCTTCCATTTTAATAGATGAAAAGTAAATCTCATTCGACTACACCTTTTTTTATCAATATAAGTTTCTTTTTTCATTAACCCATTATAATACGTATTTTTTTAGACACGAACTCTCCAGGCGTCTTATCTTAGTAAAAAGATTAAATGAAATTCTAAATTTATCTGAACAAGAAATTAATATATTACTCCCTAAAAATGGTGACCCTAAGATCAACCCTGAATTTTTTTCCATACTAAATAAAATGAGATCCATAACTCAAAAATGCTCAGTCCTGTTACAAGCCTCAAACCCTGTTTCTGCGTAAGTTTTTTATATTATATACGATACTATTTAAATTTAAATTCTCTACTAAGAAATTGCTACTTTACAGTCTAGATTCATTACAAAAAATGAACTCCATTAAGGAGAAAGTATATTCCAATTTGTTTCAATGGGTTATTAACGAAATCAGAATCATTAACCGAAATGCTCCAGAATTGAAGCCTGAAGCAATAATGGCTATACATGAGCTATCTACAAAACCTGTTCTTTATGAGTAACTCATTTTCGTTAAAATATATTTTTAATCTCTCTATTCTCCTACTATTATTTCTCCATGCTCTACATAATTTATTTGCATTGATAATAATTAATACTTTTTTGTAATTCTCATAACCGTAAAAAAAATTGTTAAATTTAATTACTTATCCAATTAGATCAATTGCGATGAATTTAGCTGAGCATAGGTCACAAGCTTTACAGCGTTTATTTCTGACTGCTCTTATTAGGGGTGGACCTAATGGGATGCCAAGGGCAATTGAACTTCATGCATCAGAGCCTGCAAGGTATATTGGTGATATGCTGGCTTGGGTGCATCAAGCAAAAGCCAATGAGTTTGAATTTCTACAAAATGCACTTGGATTAGGAAATAAAGTTTCATTACACAAAATTGATAAAACGTTTGATGATAATTCTAAAGAGTTGATATCTATCAACAAAGTACTTGGCTATTGCCTTGAAGGGATTTGTCAACCACTTGAACTTCGCATTAGCCAAACGATTAACGAAACAGACTCGCCTGATCTTTTATTAAAGCTGTTTTACTTGATCAAATTTTATAAAATGCTATTGCTTGGCAGTAATAGTAAGCTCACTGATGCTACGATGCTTACTTCTGTGTTAAATAACTCGTGTGAATTATGCTATAACCTTTTCGTAAAGTTGTATAATGAATTTTTGGCTTCTTTAACCCAAATTTTGGAACTAGAAGGAGTTCCTAATTCTATAAATGGTAAACTCAAATTAATATTTATTTATATAAATTCCATGATTTGATTTCTTTTATATGACTTTATTTGATTACAGAATCAAATCAGAGAGATCTTACTAGCATTGAAGGCCCAAGTATGACATTAGACATTCCTGAAGATATCAGAAGGATTATTTTGAATGCTCAAGAATTGTTTAGCATTATTGATAACTCGCCTATTGGAAATGATGATTTGAACTCAGAAAGCGAAAGCCTTTCCATACCTCCAACAGAATCAAATGCCCTACTTATCAGTGAAAATATTGATACAGATAATATAACTTCAAGCATAAATAAAAAGGATGATATACCAACCAAGCCCAGAGATGTTATAATTAACGGAGTTGCCAATGTGCTAGACCTTATTGAAGGCGACTTATCTGATAACACTGAACTTCTCCAGTACGAGAAAAATATTTACCTTTGGAATTTATTAAGCTTCTTAAAGGTATTCTTCTATTTTTATTACTCTTGTAAATTATTTTTTTTGGTCTCAGTGAGTTTATTAGATAACTTAAAAGTATATAAAAATTCTATAAAAGAATAAGGTTTGCTAATTTAGAATTAATAAATTTGCACCTAACTGTTTTTGTTTTGTAATTTTAATAGAAGGAAATATCTGTATTCAATGGATTAGATAGATTTATTAAACAGATCAATGAAAAATGCTCAAAAATACAATCTGATCTTCTTCTTTCTATGGTAAGCTTACTATATTTTCCCATCCCTTAAACTCATTATTTAGCTAATCACTTATAGATCTAAAAACTTTAGTAGCATGTTATTATTTTATTATTTTTGAATATCATTTCTAATTCTTATGAATAAATATATATAAATTAATAGAAAGAGTTGATGATTGAAAAATCGGGCTTAAAGGATTTGTTTATAAGCTTGGATAGTGGCAATTTCGACAAGGTAAAAAATAACTTTTTTAAATTTAATTTATAATATAATGTACTAAACGAAACGGCATGTTTTTTCTAATTATACTCAGAACCCTGGTCTAATATTTGAGTCATTCAAGTCTTTTGAAGATACTCTATTGACCGATGGTCTGTTCTTAGCAACGGCCACGTCAAGGCTACATGATGTTAAGTTCGCACAAGACCTGAGATTTGAAGCTAAATCTGCGTTTTTAGATCGCTATGAAAAGTTGTACAACTTGGTCGACAAACTTATCTCAGAAAATAGCGATTCGCCCGATTGGAAGGCGCCTGAAGGGACTTTTATACATGATGTCAATGCTCTTAGTATTATGTTTTAATCAAAAGTATAATTTATAAAATATTAAAAAATAATAAAATTAATATTAATATCAAGTTTATTTTATTGATTTTTTATTCTTGATTACTAGTATTATTTCCACAGAATTGACCTAATTAACTTGGATTAAAAAAGTAAAAATAATTAAAATAATCGGGCAGTCAATGAGGGTATATTGGATTTAATTTTGCTGGAGTATGGGCTGAATGATAAATAACAATTATTGACCAATGAAAAAAAAGTTATACCATTTTTTATAATACTGAATCTATTATGATCTCTTTCTAATAGAAATATTAGTTTGATTGATAGGATGGCCTGTGAATGAAAAAGCTTTACGAGGCGTGGAATTTTTCCTAATTGCTGAGCAGAATATTGCCTTGTTTTCAAGGTTGCCTGCACTGAAAGTTTTCACCTCTGCAATCTTCGTGATTTTTCTGATCGAATTTGAAGAGTTATTAGCGGACGTTACTATTGACAACTGACCATATTTTTTGTTCACTAAGTTTTCTTTAATCTGAAAGAGCTCTCTATTAAATAAGCTGTCGATCTTGCTATTCACTAATCTTGGAGAGTTTATACAATCTTTGGGTTTGGAAGTATTACCATTAAATTTAGATTTCTGGTCAAACGTTTTTCTATTTCTAAGTGACGAGTCTAAGAACTGATCAGTCGAATTTTTGCTGTCAATGATAAGGTTTATTCTGAACGGATCTTTGCTTAATTTTTTGAGCATTTCACTTGGATTCATTGCTCGCTTTCCTATAAGCATTGAATTTGAATGTTTAAATTCGTCTACCTTTAATTCTTTAGTATGGACAATATCACTAGTAGCGTTCGAATAAAATGTAGAATCAATGTTTATAGCTTTATGCGAGTCCCTTGGAGATTTTTTTGTGGAGTTTTGTAGATAATCTTGCTCATAAAACTGAATGACATTTATATTATCCCAACAAAATTGCTTTGAATTGATTTTGGTATCTCTGGCTTTGCTCGTATCATTAACTTTTGATGATTCTTCCGTGCATTTAGGAATAATAATCGGGCTGCTGATTTTAGACTTGGGTATTAAATCATGGTTTCTATTAGTTTCAGATCCATAAAGACTATATTGATAAAATGAGTAAAGATTTTTTTTGATTAGAGATAATGGACTTGAAAGGCTTGAATTTTTTTCCTTTTTCAAAATTGGAACATCTATATTTGAAATATAATTTATATCTGCATTTCTTTTTTGTATTAGAGATAGAGGAAGCTTAGACGATCCAGCAACAGGAATATCAGTTCGCAGGCGTTGCTCTGATTCGAACTCGTCTTCGAATTCCACACCACTATCATTTGCGCTATGATCTCTTTCTTTTATGTTTACGGAGCGTGATAATTGTCTAATATCGTTTCCATGGCTATCTTGTATCAATTTTTCTAATTTATTTATTTTCACAATGTGAGAGTTTACTTTATTGCTATTATCTGGTATGATTAATTCTCTACTCTTTTTCCTTGAAAGAATCAAGTTCTTAATAACACTGCTAGGTTCAAGCTCCTTGTTAATATCAATATCAATGTAGATTACGGTTGAGCTGAGATTAATCCTTGGGTCCGGTATGTACTCATGGCTAATATTTTTCATTGCGTTTTTGTTTGTATAGTGAATCTGTTTATTACTGTTTTCGATGTTAAATTTTTTAGACTTATGAGGTCTAGGAAAATATTTAGGTATGTATTCAGTGTTTAGATTCTTGTATCTGTGATCCTCAATTTGTGTCGATGAATTTGAGCCTGGTATAGTGGTGCTAAAATTCTTACTGGGGCTGGCCATTCTTGGCACATAGCGCATCATTCTATCTCTGCCCTCTCCAACTTTATAAATCGGTTTATTCCCTGAAATGTCAAATAGAGGCCGTTTAGATTTTTTCAAAGTACTAAACGTATCGCTATTTGGAGACTGCCCATTTACTCTTGACGCTCTGGACCTTATCTTGTATACTTTATACTGTATGTATTTCAAGATAAAAGTTACTACTAGGAAAACAAATACATAATATAAAAACCCTTGGTTTTCATGAGACATTATTTTTTTTATAGGATTTATTTGATCCTTGTTTAGAATGCTAGTCGAGGTTGATTAAAAGATTGATGTTTAGTTGGAGAGTATCGTAGAAATATGATTGCTATGTTTGGCAAAGGTTCAAAAAGCTCAGAGCTAACCCATACTATTTATATATTTTTTGTAGTATATAAAAGATGATACTTTGGTATCATACAAAAAGTATAAACAATAATATCATATTAAATGTAAAAATAACACACGATAGAAATGTTGTTTGGGTTTAAATTATTTATACCATTTGATGCATCTCTAATTACTATATACTGAGGCTATAAAAGTAAACTCGTACTATTGATGTAATTTACAGTAAAAATCCCCAAAAATAATTTACTATTACTTATTTCTCTACTGCAATTAACTTTAAATGAATTTTATAATATATTCATACAAATGCCATTATAGATTTTAATTTTATTTTTCATTTGTAATTTAAAATGGTAAAAGTAATAGTAATGACCATTTAGCCCTTATCTGTCCAACATTCTTTAAAAATATAAATTTATTGATTCGTATAAGGTTTATAAGTGAATTTTTTATTTGCATTTGCAATGCATTATACCAATAGTTCTCAAGGTCTCGGAATTAAAGATTTTTAATTGAACATTGACGGCTATATTTGGTAGACCAAATATACTCAACTGCCCAGGAAAGGGATAAATAGCTAAAATTTCCATATAGGATATTACTTCGATGAGAGGAGCTTTAATAAAAATTTCCTACTCATCGTATTTACTTTTACTTTTAAATATGTTTAGAAAATATCATCAAATGAACTCCCTGATATTACCATTAGCTTTATCTGATTGATATAAGCAAATATAATTTTTTATAAAACCTCTTACTCAAAATAACATCACTAATAACTCAGATAGCCGTTGTATCGTTGGTTGTTGCCAAAAAAGCATGAAATGACAAAAGTATTTATTTTTTTGTTTAAATTTCAGTATGTAATTTTGTCATTTTTTATAAATAGCCATGTAGTATATTTTATAAACGCTTTGCGTTTTATATCAACACTCAAAGAATTTGATTTTAGAATAAAGTGACCAATTTCAAGATTCATTATTGTAGGCTTTTTGCTTACATCTATTTTATATTATGGCTATGAAAATCCTGTATGAAGGCAAAAAGTTAAAAAAAAAGCCGGGCAGAAATGCTCCACATTCAGCTGAAGTTTTCAATCAAATAAATTATTGTTTTTAAGCGGCATGTTATAGTAATACAGACCTATTAAACAACTAACCAAGTCAGCTGCACAAATAAAACCCCCACTTATTGAAAAGTCGATCATTATAGCCACAGCAATTTTTGTCTATCTTAATATTTCGTGTGTACCTACGGCGATAGGAGCAAAATCTATCAACTAAAGTAAATTCTATGATCCAATATGACATTGCTTTTTATGTATTAGGTTAGTTGAAAATAAAAGCTATCGCAGATTAGCCCAGCTTTAAATAAACTGAATTTGTAGTAAAGAATCGATATTTGTTCCAGCGCTCGATTATAATAGGATAAATTATCCATAATCTTATGTTGTAATTCAATATTCAGCAACATATATATACAAAAATAAGCTATTAGATACTACAGGCCAAGATTGTATTCAATCTCAGGGTCTGTGAATATTATTTATATCATAATTTTGCGACCGACTACGGTATTCCTTCTTTTTTTTCTTTTTTAGATGACGTAAATGTTGACTGTGAGCTATACAAATTTACCATATGAATATACTTTAATCAACCTTTTTAATTAATCGACGGGTAATTAGAACTTTGCAAACTATCTCTTTTCCATATCTTTTTGCCATGTTTTAGTCGGTATTTTTAATAGTTTTTTTCTGCTTTTAAATGTAGAGTGACATTTCCGCCTAAAGTTTATATTTCCTATATAAAAAACTTCAAATTAATGGAGTATACACTTGCTGAACCGATAATTTGATGAAATCAAATGGCATATTGTCAAAAGAAAACGACCGGTAGAAATTTTATAAATGTTTTTTAGTTTTAAATACTTTATAGTCTTGAATAATAACCCAAGGCCTGAATAAAAAAATAAATCAGTGAATTTTCAGAGGTTTTTAAAATTTAAATAACTTTGCTTTCAGGTACTCGCAATAGCTTTGTCATTTATTTATTTTTTTATTGTGTATTTGACAAGGATTATCGTGTTGTATTTAATATTTTTAGAAATTCTTATCACTCTCTAGATTAATGAACCTGATATAAATTTAATGAGAAGATATTAAAGCATCGATTGAATATAAAAAAACACAGATATTTTTAGATAAAAGATAGTTGGTAGCATGTATATGCATTCTTTTAATACTTATTAATACTATTAAAAAATTAATATAAGGTAAAATGTACAAAAAATATGCTAAAAGATTTAAAAAATGGCAATATTAACAGATTATTATTTTGAAAAAACGAAACAAAAAATCGCAAAGAATATTAAAAGGTCATTGTAATAAAAATCAATGTTAGATGAACAGGTACATAAAGTAAATTGATTGAGGCATAAGCGAGCGATCCATGGTGCAAAAAATTATTAGATATAAAATCCATGACTTGGATTGATGTCATGCATTTATTTATTCGTTCACATCCTATATTAGCTAATCTCGGCAGCAGGTAATTTAAAATGAACGGTGGTGAAAATACAAGTAGTATTAGAGAGTATAAAATCCGCTTTGTAGTTTTTTGTAGAGTAGATTCATTCTTCGCTTTACCAACTGCTGGGGTAATTTCAGATTCTTTTTTGTTATCATCTTGCGATTTCATCATTTTTTTATCAGCATTATTTTTGTGTGTAGCAGAACAAATTTTTGCTTTGTCTGTAGATTCTAGATTGACACGTAATTTTGAATCTAAATAGATTGGTCCAGCGTTATCAAGGTCTAAAAATAAGTGTGGAGAAATTGATAGCAGAGGAATAGCTACAATAGCAGAAAAAAAAATTGATAAACTGTAGTTTAACATTGCTAAAACGGCAATAAACCCAGCTGCGTAAAGATTGACGAGCGATCTGACCATCCTCCAGTCTAGATTGCTTATTGAATGATAAGTTGAGATAGAAGATTTTGATGGTTTTTTGGATAAAGCAATCAATAGAAGAGAGGCAGAAATAGTTCCATATATGACTGGATTGAGAGCCTAATATAAAAGGTAATAGTAAATCAAAGTTAAATATTTAAAAAATGAAACCGGAAATATTTAAGCTTACAAGGTGTCTTAATTGGGTAATGGGAACGATGTGATTTTGTATGCTTTGTGTTGAAATGTTGTAGATTAAAAAAAATGACCCTATGAGAATTGGAATTATTGAGGCGACTAATGAAGACTTAAAGAGACTAATACAAACGATGTAAATAGAGTTTGATTTTTCCATTCGGTTAGCATTTTCATGGTGATGAATCGAAAGGGATATGAGTCTTAGCATATGAATCCCTTGAATTAGCAAGGATGCCACGATGAGCATAACTGGTATAGTATAATCTCCAATAGATATATATTTGCCATTTTGAGGTAAAAAATAGAGATAAAAAGATTGATGGAAATGTTCCAATAAGTTATTAAGGCTTTGGGTAACAGATTCAATAGTTCTATATTTAAATGTGCTGTTGTTAGAGGCTGGACGCATAAAAAAAAAAAAAATGTAGCTTTGAAAAAAAATAAAATGGGTATATACCTTCCGAGTCGAATTAACGTAGCGGGATCTGTTGAATTCAAGGAATCATTTGGAATGCCACGGATAGTTAAGGCATCAACGCGGAACTCTAAAAATGGGGCGTGTGTTCCGACAGAAGTGCCGAAAGCCAGCCATTTCATATTTTCAAGGAGTCCAGAAGACACGCATAGATAGCGATTTATTTGCCCTTTAATGTCATTTGATTTTAAGTCGCAGTTGAAGTTTCCATGGTGAAAAGTAGAAAATCTGTTGTATGAAAAAATTTCCATAACAATATTAGCTAAATCCAGATTAGGAAGCTGGCCATTTTTGCCCTCATAGTACAAAGCAAAGTCGCTATATGAGGATGAAGGGGGAAGTTCAATAGATAGAGCGGCTTGTAAACCGCTTACTCTATGTTTGTGGTTCAATTCACTTTCAAGAACTAAATTTTGGAGTTGAAGCCATTTGTATATACCATCTTCACCTTTATCTGAGAAAACAAAAACAATATCTTTTGACCAATAATTTTGATCTAAAGTAAAAAGAGAGAACGTGTAAATAAGTATAATAGACCTGAATAAGAAAGTGAAGGTATAATAATGATAACAATAGTATACCAGCGAAGTGTTTGGCAAGGCTGAGTAAAAGTTCGACGCCGTTTGAGTTGCTTTTATT
>LSSN01002486.1:0-14791 GCA_001970855.1 Smittium culicis | reverse complement strand
GTATAATTTTCGCTATTTATTATAAAATTTTATGATAACATTAAGGTTTTTGATAAAGATGTTACAAATTATAAACATTAATAAATTTAATGATTTATTAGTCTTTTGATTTTATAAATGATAAAAATTTCAGGACAAAACAAAACAATTAATGAGTAATAATATTTAATTATGATATGCATTATAATTGTATTATTATATGTTCGCCTAATTAGTTGCAAATTATTGGGTGTTTATCATTTATCAGAATATTTTATCAGTTAAATAATATATACTTATATACATATACAACTTATGTGGAATATATTATTCTATACTTTTTTTTGCGGAATATTTATTATATTGTATATAAATTTAGTAAAATGCTGTAAGATTTTAAAAAAATTTAAATGCACTAGGTATCATCAAAAAATTCAATTTTTTAGCCCTTAAAATCACATGAATAATATTGAAAGCGCGTTATTCCTAATGTGTTAAACTAAATTAATATAAAATCGAAATAAAATACTTTTAAAGAGTCCCTATTAGTTTAAAAATATATTTTTTGCACTTTTATGATTTTTTTTTTATAATTAAAATTTTAAATAATGATAAATTAAAACAAATCGATATATTTTTATTTTTTAGAGTTTAATTCAGTTTTATATTGTATTAAAATTCATGATTCTGATACCTTGATTCTTTGATTTCTTTAATATATGGACTGCATGAAAAAAAAATATATAACATTTAATCATGATATGATACTAAACCAGATAAAAATTTTTTTCCATAACTCGTTTATTTTTTTTACAAAAAAATTTAGAATATTTAATCCAAATAAATTTATACTACAGCAAATGCTAATTGATAGTGACAATGAATTTGACACCACAAAAAATCACATTTGTTTGATTTTTATTACCATTATTGATATTATTTAAAAATTATTTATAATATCAAAGGAAGCGAATAGCATAACTCAACAAATCTAATATGGATATTTTTTATTAGAAAAAATAAGAGTTTTAGAATATTTATTTTTATTTTTTTAAATTATAATTAATTGACAGGAAAAAATAATATTTAACTGCTTGTATTTTATTATAGAAATACATCAAATCAAATTTTGGGTACTTGTATTTTTTTAATAAGTTTAAAATACTAAGGCGAGCAGCTAAATAGATCTATGCCTGTTTATAAGTTTAGATAAGCTTATAGAAATTGATTTTAATACCCAAAGATATGTTAAATTAATCAAATAATATTTAGTGTTCAAATTCTGATATTTAATATTTATACATTTAAATTCTATACTAAATAAATTGTTATTTTGAGAAAAATTAGGTAATGAAATATATTCTGAGCCAAATGAGCTAGTTAAGAACACTGAAGTTCTGAAACTTGTATATAATATTTGGTTTTATGTATTCAAAGCAAAAGTTGGTAAAAATCGAAATTTTTTAGAGAAATAACTAATATATATTGGGTATCAAATTTATATGACCGTATTACCTGTATAATGAATGTTAAGAAATCTATTTAACACATATATAAATAATGAGGCCGGTAACTGATTTGGATAGACAATATGAGTTTATAGTAAGGAGAGTTTAAATCAAAATGGTCCAAATAGTTAGAAGATTAGGTGTTCGTATTTAAAGAAATATGCTGAATGCGCTATTCGAGAGACGAGATCAAAAATTTATGGTAAACATTGAAGGGTCAATAGATCTAGTGTCAAGGATATGAAGACTGAGTTGCACAAATATTTTTAAAGAAAATCACTTATCATTATGGGGAAAGGATGAAATTCAAGGTTATAGATGCTTTACTATTTATTGTGGGAAAAAATAGCTGTTGTTCTCAATAGGCTTCTAATGTTAAAATTGCCTATTTTTAGTGACAAAAAGGCGTTGTATATGGCCAGGATAGTTGGTAAATTTCCCAAGTTTGAAAAAGCGTAGAATATGATAGCGGGAATTGGGACAATTCAATGACAGATTGATAAATAGAGGTTTTAGGATAAAAGGATGTTAATAATGGTTGACTAAATGGGGGATTTTAAACGAAGAGAGCACTTTGTTGCAGTTTAATGTTATTGGCTTGAGCATTAAAAAATTGCAAATAATATTGACGGAATTGAAAATGCGTCTCCATTATCTATTTAATTCTGAAAGTATCATTTGCTAAAAAAATACTAGATTTTATTTACTGGGCATTAACTAAATGTGAAAAATCATACACTTTAACTCTTTATACATAAAAGTGCTCTCTTCGAATAGAATATCCCAAATATGCAAAATGAGGTGGATAATATTGATTCAGCGCAGTGAGGCTGAAATGCAAACTTACACACTGATTGTTTACATTAAGCGCAATACTATTCGCTTAAAATGTGTGGTCTGCAGAATATTGTAGTATCATTTGCCAAGCAGCTATGGAATATAGATATATGGATACTATTCGCAGGATATTCATTTACGTATAGTGATGGCTTAATTATACGCTAAATGAAGCGAGTAATAGAGATGTGAAATAATTCGTAGAATTGAGTGATTAAGATATGTGGATATCTATTTGCTGGGATAATATACAGGATGCACATTTAGGCTGAAATGAGTGGCCATGGACAGCTTATTTATAAAGATCAAATAGACGTAGCAGCAAAGCTGCGGACATAGGGACCAATGGTTAGGTGCTAATTATTGCACAGCCAATGGAGGGCATCGTACATGAATTCACAGCAGTTTCGGAAAATGAAGGTAGTCAGGGCAAGGAAAGGCAGCTGGAGAGTACAGAGAGCGGCAATGCTTTAAATTGAGGCGCTTTCATACAGGAAACTCGATGTAACTTGTTTGTTTAGATAGGACGTTCTATTATCTTTTTACTTTGCTTTTTCTTCAGCTGCTTAAAAAGAGTCTACCAAAACATCTTAGGATTTTGTCTCTCAACAAGGTTCCAGATACCACATATCTTTTCCCTGTCACCAATTTTATCTCCCTTAAGCTTTTGAAAGACGCTAGCTAGCTCCAATCTTCAACTATGGGCGACAATCCTCATTTCGGTAACCGTATAAGTTTGATTTCCAAGAGCGGCTTCAGATATGTAGGAATTTTAAAGGATGTTAATGAGCAGGAGCAGACCATATCTTTAATCCAAGGTACATAAAACTTCTATTTCTGTTATTATTTTAATTCTTATATATCGTCTAATATCATGTCTTTTTTTTTTTTTTTAGTTCAGTCTATGGGTACTGAAGGTCGTAAGCAGAACCCCCAAGATGAAGTTCCTCCTCTTTCCGAAATCTACGAGTTTGTTCAATTCAGAGCTACTGACGTCACTAGCGTTCAATTTGAATCTGATTTCAATCCTCCCCCTCCCCCACAACCTCATCTCCCAGAGGATCCTGCAATTTTAGGAGTATGTATTTTTGTTTAAACATAATCACTAACATCTTATCCTTTTTTCAAGCACTTATCATTATTCTCTTCTAATTATATAGTCCGGCGCTCATTCTCAAATTGAACAAAAAGATGAGATTCATCCTGCTGCTCAACAATCCCAGCAGCCAGCTACCTCTAAAGCCGATTATCAAGCCGCAGAACCAGCATCATCTTCTATCGTACATATTTTTTAGATATTTTTATATTCTTTTATTTTCTGGAAAATTATTCTTATTGATATCTAATTAAACAACTTATAATATCTATAGCACAAAAGTGTTCCAGAAAACACTAGGCCACAGAATGAGATTCAAAAAAATATCAACCAAACTCAACAAAGTCATAACTCTGATGCTGGTAATTCACAATCTAATTACCAGGGCCAAAGAAACCAACAAAATCGCAGAATGCGTGGTAACGAAAACACTTACAGACCCCAGATGCGTAAACCAAGCTACCACACAAATAACAATCAAAAGTCAAAAATCCCAGACTCTGACTTTGACTTTGAGCAAAACAACTCTAAATTCGACAAGTCTCAACTAGTCGAAGAAATCACTAAACTTAAAGTCACTACCTCAGCCTCTTCTCCAACCACAAACTCTGCTCCTTCTACAGCTGCTAAACAAGTAGCCCAAGCCCCCGATTTAGGCATCGAAGATATCTCAAAGAAGCCTGAAGATTACTACAATAAAAAGAAGTCTTTCTTTGACGACATTTCTTGCGAAACTAAAGAGCGATACAACAACGTGAACCAAAGCCTTAGCTATAAAGAGCGCAGAGACCGTGCTAATGACGAAAGGCGACACAACGTTGAAACTTTTGGATTCCCCTCGTCCATGGGCAGCCGTCGCTATCATAGAGGAGGCTCACGCCAAAACAACTGGAATCCAAGCTATCGCTATAACAACAACAACAATAATAACAATATCAACAACCCAAATTCCAACAATCGAAACAATTACAACCAAAGAAACAACCAAAACCAAAACCAAAACCAAAAGCAGGATTTGGTTCATTCTAAAAATCCTAACCCAGAAAACCAAAACGTTATAGCTTAATCACTCTAATGCTATTAACCCTTTTTATTTTTATTCTTGTTTTTTATATATACACTTAATTTTGTCCCTTTTTTTCTTTAATATAAACTCATTTTAACTCCATTCGAACATAGAAGCAGACCCTTCCTTCTAGTTTTTTACTATTGATCAATATTGAGCATTCCCTCAAGCGGCAGCTACTCTCCTAATAAAATGTTACTGATCCTTGTAGTCATCCTTGATTTTAAAGTCGCCAAGTATTTAATCTTTGATAAATTAATTATTATCAGTCAATGCTGATAATAATCTGATACTCCAAACAAGTCTTTTATTAGAAGCGTTTCCACTATTTTCCTTCCAAGAGTATCCTAGCGCTTAATTTTTTAACGAACGCCTTTACTTGTGATTCTATATTTTCATTTTCCAGCACACTTTTATTTTTTACAATTAATACGCTTAGTTCAATCTGATCGATCGGTGTCCAATGGCATAAGTAATTGCAATTCTCACATAGCCAATTACTGGGTACCAAGAAGAAATTTAGTCCAATAATCATAGTTATCTATAATAAATTGTCGAATTATAAAGAAGCTATTATCATATTTACTTAAACTATCTATTATTATTATTTATTTCTTAGCGTCGATGTTCCAATTTCTAAGAAAAAAGATATTTACAGCTAAAAAGGAAGCTATTTATAACTAAAAAAATAGTTCAACTAATAAAAAACAGTATAATGATACGAAATAGTGTTTATTATCTGTTTATGTAAGTATAGAGCAAAAAAGTAAAATTGGTATAAAAACAAAAAAAGCAGCTTTGCGAATCAAAACTGTTTTATTATATTGCAGGGCCCATTTCGGGAAATGTAAGCGTGGACAAATAGTTGGACGTAAAAATGGGATAAAGATGGATGATGAGGTGAGGCGAGGCGAGGCGAGGTGGGAGTAGAGTTGTCCGTAGAGCGGATTAATATGAATTTGAAGCAAGTTATTCGGGCCAGTATGTCTGTTAAAAAAAAAAAGCGGGCATGAACCATGGGTCGCGCTCAAGCAGTAAATGGACGAAATACGGCATGTAAGCCCGCAATTCCGCATTATAAGTTGCGACTGCTCCGTTAATGCCCGATACTTTTTTTTTTTTTTTTTTTCAATATACATGCCAAGCTCTTATTTATATAATAAAATAAATAAAAAGAGAAACGATGTGAGATGATGATGATGACAATGACAATGATGATGATGATGATGGGAAGATGAAGAGGACGGGCAACAGTGATGTTCAAATTATGGGGGAGGGGTGGTGGTGTTTTGGGAATGGCGACAAGGATACTGGGAAGTTTCGTTGTGAGTTGTCGCGATATGGTGTGTAAGCCAATGGAAAATGGTTATCTACCCGCAAGCGGTTGGATAATTTTAGAACCAAGCAAGACTGGTTATTTTTTGATGAATCGAACATGTTTGCATAAAAATGTAAATACATAATTATACATGGTCAAGCCTTCAAACAAAAAAAAACAATTCCTTACGTATGAGCAATTTAAAGAGAGTTCCTGGTCAGAGTTTGTATGGAAAATTAGTTTATTGTATTATGATGTTATATTAAGTCGCTTTTGGTGGTAATTTGAATGCTTATATTCAGGGTTTTATTTTGCGTACTGACGCGATAGAAGAAGGGGGCAGGTTGAATAAGACGACATAACCTTTATACCACAAGTTCATACCGCCCCTAATCAGCGTTCAGGAACTCGCGATAGATACTAATGTATATATATATATATATATACAGAAGATTAGACTATAATGGATTGAATTAATTAGTCATGTATCTGTGCACTTGCTGCAAAGTAGTAGCTAAAAATATAGCGAGTTTAATTATTGTGGAAATGGCCGATGAATATTAGCTTTGAAATTTTAAATATTGAGCGATTTGGCCAAAATTCAGATTAAAAAAAAATCTATGGGCATAGCTTATGTGGTCGATTTTTGTTTGCTTATTTGTTTTTGTTTTACCCTAATACTGGTAAAGTCGATGTATCATTATGGAGACACAAGCACAAAAAAAAAGAATGAGCGTTAAATTCATCTTCTTAGCATATACGAGTATTAATGCCGTTAGGCTGGACACCAACAAGATCTGAAATAGATAATTACAATTCTAGCGTCTCGATCGTAGAAAGCGGGCAGCATTTACCAGTTCAAGAAAATAAGTAAATTATATAAACAAAGATTTTAAGGGAAACAGAAATTCAAATCTTTTGTATCAATGAATGAAAAAGTGTGTATTAATTTATACTTTATTTGCTACGATCTAAAAAAAAAAAGTATTTATAAATGAATATGGCTACTTGGGTAAAAACCGGAACTGCAATTCAAAAGCAGTTTAAATATAGAGTGATTGTAGATTCATGAAAAAAAAAAGTTTTTATTCACATTTTGTGCACATCTTCATAAATGTTCCAAGTAGATTTCCACAGGCGATATTTAAGAAGTTTGATGTCCTTATTGTATCCAAAGGTCAATGGAGAAAATAATATGAATGCAAACGTCGCTATTGCTACCCAAAAGACAAAGTTGACTATTTGCATACGCTTAGATAGATACCTTCTGCTGTAGTAGTCGATGAAGTAAGCAAGTGCGAGAACTGCAAAGTAGAGGGAGGGCAGATAATGATGAAGGTACATGACTCTTCCCATGAATAAGAATGGCAAGTAATGGATAAAATATCCAACGATTAGAATGTTTATACCTTTGAGCTTGCTGATTTTATCTATTCTTTTTCTAAGTCTGCTTGCTTTACTGAAACTTTGGATCCCGTTGTTATCTATCGCTTTTATTTCAGGGCTAGTGAGTGTTTCAATTTCACGCATTGGGCTTAGAGTGTCAGAATGGTAAGATGATTGAGGATGTGTTGCTGGTGAATCAAAAAATTGTTTTTTAGCCTGGGGAATATTTTCCTCATCAAATTGAGTGGTGTCTATGTTTGTTAAGGCTTGAGCTTGTATGTTTTTAAAAGTGCTAGATCCGGGATGAATAAAAGACGGGTCGTTAGAGAATTGGGGTGTGATATAGTTGGTCTGAGAGTAATTCTGCTCATCAGGATGTTCTTTTTTCAAGCTACTGATCATCTCGTCGCCATTGGAGTAAATCAAAGTGACTTTATTCTTGTTTGTTCTGAAAGAGCCAATATTTGAGGTGTATGAACTAGTTTTTCTAGCAGTAGAAGAAGCGCATGTATCTACACCAAAATTCCAGAGTGAATTTAGCATGACAAAATGCGGGTTGGTTTTAAGTAGAGATGTTTTAGATGTAGTCGAGTTCTTAGAGTTGCGCTTATAGACAATATAAAGCAAAATAGCAATAAGTGGTGTAAATAGACAAACAAGAGTTGAGGACCACCAAACAATTGGGTTTCCAATAAGGTAGTATTTGGTATCTTTTGCACCCCAACCATTCATACGCATTGGAGATGTTAAGAATGGCCAATCTAGAGGCTCGCTTTCAATTTTATTGTACTTGTTGCGGTCTGGAATCAAGTTATTGTTAGATTTGATGTTCATTCGTGTCACTAGTAGTGTGTATTTGAGAAGCCACTTGACATATCTAATATTCAATAATCTGAAAACACTAGTTGCAACCCAATATTTTCCTTTGAGATGTTTCTGTAAGCTTAGGGTATCTTTTGCGTCCTTTGTTACAAACTTGTCCAGTTCTTTGTTTTTATGTCCATAAACAATCCATTTAGTTTTGGGAGCACCACATTTTATGTTTTCGTCGCATATGAGTCGGTGCTGGTTTCTTCCCCAGTTTTTGATTACTTCACTTTTAGCAACGAGGATACATTTGCGATTAACGTGGTATAAACAGAAATGAGTTCTTCCAGGCTTGATAGCAAGTTTGTTGAGTTTAGAATCTGTGTTTGAATAAATGATTTTAAACACATCATCAGCAGTTTCTTTTGAGGGCGGGCGGTATTTAGAGTCTTTTAATAGAGCTTGAGGGTTAGTTAGAGCTAGCTCCTTAGATTCGAGAGTATTTGTATTATGTTGTATGTAGTGTATAGTTTTATTGAAAATTGAGCTTTTTAAGCGAATCAAGCCACCGTCATGTACGTAGTTGTCAACCTTTGTGATGTTGTCAGTTAGTGGGGGTAAAACTATAAAGTGGTTATTAGCGTTTCTATTTCTGAAAAGGGTGATACGCTGGTGTAAATTATTCTTTGGGTAGATGCCTTTATTTGCATTGATCATCAGCATTTCAGGGTCAGAATTATACCCAGCGAGGGTGATGTTAGATCCGTAAGCAACTTCAGAGGCCTGTAAATCTAGTTCGTTTCCACTTAGGCCCAATTGGAAGTCAATGGGCATACGGATAGCGCCAGTTCCAGTTTTATACAAAAGAGTAAAGTGGAAATGGAAGGAAATGAGGTAAATGACAAGAGGGACAAAAATCAGACCAATGGCTCTAGCGATAAAATGGTTGAACAAGTTTTTGTAAGTAAAATCGGGCTTTGAGAGTTCGTTGAAAAGTTCAGAGATGGTAAACAAGCCGACCATTCCGATGCTGAATAAGCCGACGTATTTTGTGCTGACGACTAAGCCTAAAGAGACACCGGTTAATATGAGCCAAAGCCACCATTTCCTGGAAAAAGGCTTTCCAGATACTCTGAAGCCGGTAAAGGAAAGGAGGACCATACAAGTGAAGAGTAGAAGGTATGAGTCAAGAAGGATAAACCTGCTGATAACACAAAGGGCATTTTCAAAGGCAACAAAGAGAGCACCTAAGAAGGAAGCTTTCCTTGACATTCCAAGATTTTTGCAAATAATGTATGAGAAGGGAACAATGAGCATGGAGTAAAAAGCGACCTGTATGCGCATGAGCGAATAGTTTACATAAGGGGGGTAATTGCCTTTAAAACCAAAGGTGCCGTTATGGCCAGCAATGTGTTCAGCGAGACCGATAAGCATTTTAGCTAAAGGGGGGTGGACGTCATGGTAATAAGTGTGGTTAATGTAAAAAGCACCAAACTATAAAATAAGAAAAAATAGTTAGGTTAGTCAAGAGTAAAAATGGAGTAGAAATTATCAGTTTTAAATTATATTCGTAGTAGGTAATCGGCTTGTTGGATAGTTAAAGGATATGGGCGAGAATGATACCTTTCCGAAGTGAGATTCGTCCCAAGTGACTTTTCCAAGCTTTCCGATTTGATATAAACGGGTAAAAGCGGATAACAGGAACAGGAAAGTAAATAGTAAAAAATCGATGTTTTGAAGTAAATCTTTAATCTAATTAAGAAGAGTAAAAGAATAAGAAAAAAGATTTTAACGTGGATCAAGGGATATAATAGAATTTTATATATGTATCGATGGAATTATAAATGAAAGTAGGGTAATAGGGGTGGGGAATTACTTTTGAAGAGAGGGGTTTAGAGGAAGTTGGGCGGGGTCTGGACCTAGATAGCTTTTCGTCTACGTCAGTTTCAATGCAGCTATCATGGTATTCCTTGGTAGGGCTTTGAACCTTAGAGTTAATAACCCTTTGTCTCATTTTAGAAGCAAACATTATATAGGTTAGATTTGAGATGCTTATAAGTATGTTATAGACAGGTTTAAGAGAGCGTAAAGATGCTAAGGTATAATATTGACATGAAATTAGGCGAGAATATAGTAACGTGGAGGATAGATAATACAAGAAAATCTAGACGCTGTAGAGAAAGGGTGAAAAAATGGGAGGTGATATGAGTTAGTATGGGAGGATAAAGGGGAGGGCAATGAATTTATTATAAGTTGATATCTTCGAAACCGACCTCCTTTGATATAAACGAAAGAAGAGGAAGAAGCGTATGGTTTGCTTTATGTGAAAAATGGTTAGATTGTATAGTGTATAACTTGGAAATAGAAATATTTTCGAGTAAAATTCTAATGGGATTTGATTTGCACGCGGAGAGGAGTGATTATTGGCGGAAGGCTATTATTATGGATTAGGTGGCGAATGGGATTTTTTGGAGGGAAGTTTGATGGGAAGCAGGCTTTTGTTCAGACAAAAAAGTATTTTACATAATGCCACAATCGGTTACAAAGTCCTCGTTATTATTTCCCCTCTACTCTATTTATATATTTTTTATTAATAGAATGGAGGTTATGGCTTTAGGTTTTAGGTTTTGGGTTTTGGGTTTTGGAGTATAACCCACTCATTGACAGTAGTCGGTTTTTGATCTACCAAGTATTGCCAACTGTGTTCAATAAAAGCAGTTTGATTTTGAGACATATAATTATCCGTTTGCCGAAGAATAGGAGCAAATAATATTTTTATTATTTAGGTAATAGCGAATCAAATAACCATTTTATTTTCTTGTTCACAGGTAGTAGATTATTCTTGATTTACCACATATATCCAATTGTAATTAATTAGTATACTTTAATTCCGAGATCCTAAAAGATATTGGCTTATTGTGTTATAGCAGCAAATAATAAATTTAATTAAACCATAAACCAATCAATAAATGAGTTTTTTTTATTATTGTTGAGCGGGAAAGGTTTATGCCTCGACTCTTTATTTTGCACATAAAGCGATTTTTCTCATAAGTTTATATCCTCCATATTGCAGCGAGCTATTAGGCAGTGATTGTGCGCTATTAGCATCTTGATTTTCCCATAGCATGTTAATTATCGACACTCTTGGCTAATCACATGTCAGTTTGGCTTCCAAATCACTGCTCCGCGAATTACCAAACCTGTCTGCCTTCAAGCCATTTTGATTTATCAGTAGGCAGACTCATTTCCAGTTATTATATTAATCGATAATGAATTATCAGGCTTTCCAGCCGCCTGATTTAATGCCCTTTACCCTATCATTCCAATCCATTCGACTCCGCCAGGATTTAATGTGGAAAGTGAAGGGTACACTCACACGAGCAGAGTCATAATTTAATATCTTCAACAAGCCAGAAAAAGTGTGCTCCATTACAATTCTAGCATCAACTTCAAACATCTCCAATGAAGAGGCGGTACTGCCTGAAATCAACTGCCTCAAATCAGAAACAGCTCTTAAAAAAATAGCCACAGATTAGATGATATATTCCCAAAATGCTGTTCTGGATAGCCAATACTTACAATTAAATCTGCACCAGCAAACTCTTTCGCAGCCAGCACACTTTCCCTCGAATCTGAAACCTGCTCAATAATTTGCTATCAAAATATTGGCAATTCTCAGCTATTCGCTGTCCCGTGTTTTACCTTATTCCCAACCCAATTAATGCACATAATTGGACTATTCCCAAAGGATATTGCCGGTATTCCTAAATATTAATGGCTTTTAAAGACATCAAGTATCTGAACTATCCAATAAAATGAATTCAGTAATTATGGTATTATAATTGAGGTAATAAAAGCAGGCAGAAGTATTAACGGTGAGTCCTGATGCGCAATAAGGAAAGTTCCCTCTGATTCTGCAATCCTTTGCTCCAAAGTTCGACCCACTTTCAACAAATGCCCAAAAAATAAAAAGAGGTTAACCAAACTCCACCATATCAACAATTTACGCACTTTTTGCCTCAAAAATCTTCATTCTCCGCTTTTTTTTCAATGTTTTTTACTTTGGACAATTCTGATCTTCTCCGCATAACTCCATCTGTTTCTTCTTCGTTCAGATAATCTATTTGGCGCAGATATGTATAAAACAATAATCTGCCTAACTCTTTAAGGAATTTTTTTTACTTATCCAAACCCATTTTAGTATCAACTTTTTATTGTGAGCTTGATAACAGTTTCACCTTGTGGAAAGAGTCAAACCTGAAACTAAGAATGTTAGTCTCCAATCCCCCTCACCCCCCTATGATTTCAAACTAAGTTTACATGTCCAAAAAGAGTTGTTAAACTCGAAAGATTTTTTTTATTTTATCAAAGTATAAGGCTTAGATTGTTTTCATTCAATAAATATCAATTTTATATATTTCAAGTTAAAAAAAATCTGGGTGGGGTAACTGGATAATTCAGTATTGATTTAGATTAATAACTAATAAAAGAGGGAATTCAAGACAATTTCACTAAAACAAACAAGCAGTTATCAAAAGTATGAGTATCGCCGTCAAGAAGCTAGATCCTTGCTCCATCGACAGCGAGCTTGCTGATATAAAAAAGCCTGAGCTCGAGATCGTCGGCCCTTATGGCCCAGCCATGCGCAAAAATTTCTTGCTTAATGACAGGTACTTGATCCTAAACAACGGCTCTTTCGGCACTTGTCCCAAATACGTAATCGATTATGCTGAATATTACGCCAGATGCTCTGAATACAACGTTGACAGATGGATGGAGCTGACTTTAAGGCCTTTGATCTACAATTCGCTCGAGAGAATCGCTCACTACCTCGGCGTCAAAGATTCTCTACAGCTAACCTACCTATTCAACACCACTTCAGGCCTAAACACTGTTTTGCGCGGATTGACCTTTGAAGAAGGCGACATTATTTTCAAGTATAGCACCTCATACAACGCCTGCTCCAACGTAATCAAATATATCTGCGAAACCACCAAAGCTGAATTCGTCGATATCCAAATCAACTTCCCAATCACTGACGAAGAAATAGTCAAGGCAACCAGAGACGCTATCGACAAGGTCAAACAAGATAGTTCGAAAAGAATTCGCTTTGCTCTAATAGACGCTGTAATCTCCGTCCCTGGTATTGTTCTGCCCTACGCCCAACTCACCGCGGAATTCAAAAAAGAAGGCGCCCTCACTTTCATCGATGCTGCCCACGCTTTAGGAATGATCGAAATCAATATCGACCAAACTGGCTGCGACTATTTCGTAACAAACGCATACAAATGGTTCTACACAAAACGCGGCTGTGCCGTTTTCTACGTCGCCAACCACCTCAAAACGAGCACCCAACCTCTAGTCATCTCGCACTCGTACAAGAAAGATTGCGACTTCAACGAATCCTTCTTATGGCAAGGAACTGTCGATTTCAGCACCTTCCTCTCAACAAACGCTGCAATCGATTTCGTCGAAGCTATTGGCGGCCTCAACGCCGTCCTCTCCTACTGCCACTCCCTCGCTGAACAAGCTACTGATCTTCTCGCTTCCAAGTACAACTTCGTTCCTCTAACCAACGAAAAATCTCAAATCGCCAGTTTCGTCAACATGAAAATCCCTCAGCTCGAGTTCGGTAACCCCAAACACGACAAGGTCGGGTACGCCGTCGACAGAATCTTGCTCGCCCAGCACAACACGTCCGGAAAACTGTACCCGCACAACGGCCACTGGTACGTCCGCTTAAGCGCACAGATTTTCTTGACTCTCGACGATTTTGACAAGTACGCAAAACTCTTGGTCAAAATCATCAACCAAGAACTCGAAAAATCTGCCTGATCTATCCCCTTAACCCTTTTTTTTTACCTTTCCTTCACTTTTGATACTTTTCTTTATTTAGAATCAACATGTTTATTATATAATTAAAAAGTACTTTACTTAGAATCAATGTGTTTTTTATATGATTAATAAGTACTTTATTTAGCAAGTAGAACTAATTGTTTTTTCTTATAGACATTAATAGATTCTTTTTTCTATAATATAATGCCCAATATCACACCATTGCTCTACGTGAAAAAGACTTTATTGCGTGTATACCTACATATAACAGCTTTTTATTAATCATACATATGACTAGTTTCGCTTAAACTTATCCGCTATATATATAATGGAAGTTTTTTATAAATTCAGTATTTGGAATGCGCTTTTACTTGGCTAGAATTAAATCTTGTAATTACACAGATAATTAAATATGACTAAAAGGCGGGAACTATGGCTCTTAAATAAAACGTATCTTTATTCTGAGTGATGCAGTCTCATGTGAGTCCGATTTTACAATTACCAGAATAGAAAATTTTATAGTTGAAGGTGCTCAAGTGCAAATATCAATGGCAGGCGATAAAGAGTTTCTCTTATTGACCAAGTTAGCTTATGGTTTTACACAACAAAAAGATTTTAATTTATTCCTCTATAAAAAAAAGAATTATATTATTTAGCAGCCTAGAATTACGATCCAAAAGAAGACGTTTTTATACTGATATCAAAAAATTGACTTTACGGTTTAGTAAGCAATATTTTATTTTATTTTAATTGGCGAGCCTGTTAATACAAATCAACCGGCGCTTATTGATCTTGATTTAGACTCGTTCCTCGATACTAATATTTTAGAATAAGTAGTTTTGGAGTTTGAATAACAAAAGGCGGTAAGGGAAGGATGCTTGTGCATTTAATATGTATTTTGCCTAAATAAATGTTACTTTTAAAAATCCCAAACCGGCGTTGAATACAATAAAAAAAAA
>LSSN01002482.1:0-52902 GCA_001970855.1 Smittium culicis | reverse complement strand
TATACTTTCAATACTGATTGTATTTAAGTATACATTTAGTGACCGTCAAACCCCACATTGTTACCTTTTAATTGTTTAGTATTTCGTACATTCTTATAGTACTTGGTAGTTTCGTATATATTCTTAGTACATGGTACATTCTATTACAGCCGAATTAAGATTATATATAGCAATTTTTTAAGCCTAATCATTCTTGATAGACATTCCTACGCTTTTACCGAAATTAAAATTCAATTTCAACAAATATATAGTATATTTACATTTTTATACTTTTTTAAAAGTTAGTTTTATTGGCTGGTTTTTTCACTTTATGAAAAACCGGCGAAAACCGGCGAAATTTTGCTGATATCATTTTATACACTTTCTAGCTCGAATTTGATAATTCTGAGTATCAGATGTTTTTTCTAGTTGAATTTTATGTACAATACTATTTTTTTGTTTTTTACGTTTTTTTTGCAAAAAAAAATATATCACCAGCATAGTACGCTGTAAGCTGATTTTTGCTTTTTTACTTTTTTTTAACTTTTTATAGTATATACATATACTTTTCATCTGATATGTTATAGTTATACATTATAACTTTTTTATGTACACTATATATTTATTGCTGATATGTTACTACATTCTTTTTTGCACTTTAACCCAATTTTACCAGCTCTTTTTTTACATGAACGAAATACTGTAAAACTATTGATAAAAAAAAAATAAATTGACGATTTGATTTGTGATTTTTTTTTCAGGGAATTTTATTTTTACAAGAAAAATAATTAAAGTCATATTTTTTCCAGATATTTAGTAGTAATCATTATTCATACACTAATCATTAATTATTGGCAAGTTTATAATTTGATATTTTTACACCGTAACTCTTTTTTGCCTAAAAGTGCTGTCTTTTTTAAGAACCCCATATATCTAAATTCCAATACTGATGTAGCTGAAAATACGTCCAATATCCTTCAAATAAAAAAAAATTAACTACATTATGAGACAGGTAAATTTGAGCATATAATAATTAGAGGTCCGATAAGTTTATATTAATATCAAATTATTAATAAAAGGCTATAAAAACCAATAATACCGATGTACAGTTCAAAGACTTGCAAAAATAAAATGAAAATGAAAAAAAATAATAATAATGTTAAAATATCAAAAAACAGTATATTTTCTTTCTGCTATTTTACTGAATGTCAGACTGTGATGGTAAAATATGTTGACTATATCTAAGCTCTAGTGTAATTACAAATATAATATAACTTTTATCCTATTTAAATAATTTTTATTATGATAAAATTTTATAATCACAAAAAATAAATCGATATTTGTTATAATTGAAAGATATAAAATTAAATTAAATTAAAATAAAAATCATACTTATATTTTGAAAAATTATAATATTCGAAAATGTAAAAAATTTAATTATCAATTTATTTTGCAAAATAAGATAGCTAATTAGGGAATAATAAAAAGTGAATAATTTATTTTAATTTTGGTAGTTTTTTTTTATAAGAATAAATATTTCCTGATTCAAAGCCTGAATAATATTTCAAAGTAGATTCTTAAATAATTTTTTCAGTAGCAATAAAATTTTATGAGTAAAACCAATATTTTTAATCAAAATATTTGATTAAATTTTAATCAATTGTTATTTTTATAAAATTTTCCGATTTATAAATATAATAACTCATACTAAATACAAAATATTTTTATTTAGTAATAAAGAAAAAAATCCTTTATTTTATTTTTATAAAGCTATTATTAAAATGCTCATCTGTATAAGATAGATAATTATTATCTACTACAAATTAATTATAAAAATGTATCTGTAATTTATTTAATAAATTTGGGAGTTTTAATTGATATAAGCAAAGAATTAGTTAATTCTTTATAGAAAATACTCGCATTTATTTTACTGGTATAAAATTAGTAAAAAATTAAAAAAATTCTAAATTTTATTTCTCAGATGCTTGAAACAATGCATTTTTTAATTAATCTAACTATTGGGAACTAGAATAAAATTCCAAATAAAATACGAATATAGAGTTTATCTAGTAACTAAAATATACATTTCTGAAGAAAAAAAATTCAAATTCTAGGTTTAATTAAAGTACATTGTACAACTTATCTATGATTCAATTAAATTTAATCTATTATTTACAACAATTTATCAGACAAGTAGAAAATTTTTAGGGAAATCTTTAATACCAAAAGATAACCATGTTTTATTTTATTCAAAAATAGTATAACGGGATATTTTTTCGCCATTTTTCAACTTGTAAGTGTAATTTTTCAATTTTGACCATATTTATAAATTTAAAAAGATTCATTTAATTTTATATAAAAATATTAAAGAATTCATTGATTTTATTGTTTTATTTGGAAACATATATTATTAATAGGCGTATGTAAATTATTAAAATAAAAATTCAGTTTGACTATAAAAAAGTTTTTTATAACTTTATCACAAATATAATGAATTTTTATAATATTTTTAAATACTAATCATTGTGCTTAATTTCGCTTATTCTTTCATATGAATTATATTCAAGTATAAATACTGCTCTGTTATTTACCTTTGTCTTAATATCTATTTCAAAATATGCGTGTTACTTTGTAGTTTACTTGCTACAACCTTGAAAAATTCTTTAGATCTATAAAAGATTGTAAAAACAATTACATGTAATTTTTGCTAAAGCCATGATACCAATTGGCTAAACTATCAGAAACAGCTTGTTATTATTCGCTGAATTATTCCTATCGATTAAGCTATTTGTTATCAGTTAGCCAATAGAGCTACTTTTTTTTGGATTTTAGAGAAATGATATCGAATCAACATTCTTGAATGTCAAATTGCTGAATGAATAAGTAAATACGAAAGTTATGTCTAATTTTAATGAGATTTAAGAAAAAGTAAATACTTCTTAGCTTAACTATCTTTTATAAACAATATAGATATAATGACAATGCGGAATTATATATCCAAAGCTTATAAGTTTTTTTTAATTCTGCTACTAAATCTTGTATACACTCATAGCACCTCTTTTACCCTGAATAATGATCAGTATTTCGAAAACTTGCTAATTAAACCAATCCAGTCTTCACAAAAAGCCAGCTCCAACCCAGATAATCTATTTAGCAATGTCTTGCTACACTTTGAATATCTAATTAACACAACAAAATCTTTTGAAACACCTGAAGATGGTAAATAATATTTCTAGTCCTACCTTTTAGTAAAAGATCTATTATTTATTTTGTATGTCGTTTCCCAACTACTTTTCAAAATGATTCTATTATCGAAAAAATAAATAAAATAAATTTTATAGGCCAGCATTACAGATTGTTTCCCAGGCAAATAGGAGAAATGGTACAAAGGTATAAAATAAGATCCTTTGATTTAACCTTTTCTCAGGGTAAGTGGAACGTTGAAGAATTTGGTTATTCGCCATCAAACCATGCAGGAACAGGAGCTGAGATTTTAGGAGTTTTTGACGGTTCAAAAGAGTAAGATATTTAGTTTCTTAATTATCAAAATATAATATAGGATCTTGTTTCCAATCTAAGGCAAAGAGTATTTTTTGAATAATTTTTTTCTATAATGTTAGAGAAAAGGGCGTGCAGTGGAAAGGATTAATTAATACTCTTTCAGGAATTTTTTGTGCTTCATTAAATCAGGCAGATGAAAAAACTACTGTTGAACCCAACTTTAGCTTTACACAAAACTCTAAAAATCGCATTTCGCACGATGAAATATTAATGCCAGGCTTACTTTATAATTCCAGTAGTAGCACAAGTGATCAGATATATGCATACCTACCTAGGGAGAACGTTTGCACAGAAAATTTAACACCTTTCATAAAGCAATTACCATGCCAGAATAAAGTAATTTTATTTTACATGATTTCGTAAAACTTTAAATTCCTTTCTATCAATTTTTTTTTTGTTACATTATGTTTTGTTTTAAATATCAAGATATATTTTTATATTAAATAAACTTTTTAGGCTGGAATTTCCCAATTCCTTAATCCACACAAACTTTTGGACTCCAGGTATTATTCAATGACCATCTCATTTAACTCTATTTGCTTAGTAAGTACTCATTCCAAATACTATTTCAATCAATTGAATTTCATGTACATCTAATGATTTTTTCTCTATTTTTTGCTAATTTCTGTATAACATTATTGATATCGTTTATGTATTAAGGATAAAGAATGTAAAGTTAAAGTATGGGAATATAAGCAATCCATTACAGCAGTTTTAAAGCGTAGAGATTTTAATAATGGTACTACTTTTTTTTACCATAGTCATTCCGTCTATTTTTATTATTTTCTACGAGAGCATGTTTTTATATATAATTTGAGTATTAATTTATAACGATTAACTGATTAGAGCTAGATACACATAAAATATTTGATCGCGAGTTATCTGCGTCCTGTTCTTCATCTCGCAGCAGTAAACTGCACTTTATGTTGGATTCTGATATTTACGATGCTAGACTTGAAACTACAAACATTAAAAAAGTACCAAACATCTCCAATTACCAGATATACGAATACGATCTTTTGAAAAATATAGGTAACAGTTTATTTTTATTTCTTTGCTTATTTTTTCAAATTTAATTTAAACGAGTTTTTTTATTCAATATCTGTATTAGATCAAAAAATATCTTTAAAGCTAGGGAGTATCAAAGGTAGATATAAATTATTTACACCAAAAAATTCATTGCTAAAATAAACTTTTTGAAATTTTTATTTTCTGCAAAAAGATTCTAGGATAATAAAGCCAACTAAACCAGATCTAAGCATTCATCGCTTCGCAACCGGAAAACCCGGTGTTAGTGGAGGAGTACAAATAATAGTAAACAATGAATCAAATTCTCCACAAGTTGCCACAGTATTTGAATCCGTTCCATGGTTTTTGCAAGTTTATCATCATACTTTGAGGATTAAATCACTTGATCATAAGCTCAAGCCGCTAGAAAATAGTAAGCTAAAATTTCCAAATCTTTATAACCCTAATGTATTTGAAAAATAAAAATTTTTTTTTATTTAATGTGGTTTTTTAGAGTTTCTTAAGATGAATTTAACTCCATCTTTATCAAGAGCAAGACAGTCTTTAATGGAGTTTATTATCGAGTTTCCTGCACATTCAACAACTACAATATCTTATGAATTTGATAGAGTATTTTTAAAACTTGCGGAACATCCCCCAGACGCTAACAGAGGTTTTAATATCGGACCTACGGTTTTAGAATTTGTAGAAACCGAAGATAAATCAGCGAAGAATAATAAAAACACCCTCTCTTGCCTTACAAAAAGAATTTTTTATAGTGAAGAGTAAGCATTAAAGCAATATATGATTTTACTATTTTTATAATTTTTGTATATAGAGATATCGTTTCATACTTTATTTCATTTGTATTAATCTAACTATGTTTTACTTTTATAATTTTGCGTTTCCCTTTATAGACCAAGCGAGTGTAGAGTAAGAGTATATTCAGAGCTGTTTATGGCATCTCTTCCAACACCAGATTTTTCAATGCCATACAATGTGATCACTTTTACATGTACTGTGTTGGCACTTTACTTTGGGAGAATATTTGCTCTGGTTTCTAAAGAGTTTGTTTACGACAAAGAATAATATTCCAAGGCTTGCCTGTACTTTTTTAAACAATATTAATATTACTACATGGCTTGAAAATTCGTGTTTCTTTTTTACCATTTTTTAAAGGCTTATTAGGCTATTGATTTCCTCTCCAGATTTTTGAGAAATCTAACTATGTTTTTAATTGTAATAATTTTTTTTAGTATTAACTATGATAAGCGATACAAGTATAAATTGCTAAAATAAATAGTGCTAATAATCAATTCGTCGAATTAATCTTTTTATACAAACGAATATAGAAAATTCTAATTGTTAGCTAATTGGTTTCCGATTAAATAGTATGTGTTTAGAATTTTATTGGCCAATCCATTTAATGAAAGAATTTGGTTTAGGAATTCAGTTTAATAAAAAAGCCAACAAAGTTAAAATTATTTTCTAATTTCATCTTTGCTATTAAACGATTAGATTAGAATCCTTTTTTTATGACTCGTATCCCTAATTTCTTATTTATGAGATTCTCTATTTTTAGTCATTTTTCGCATTCACAATCATATATACTAAATATATTTTAATACTGTAATAAACATTTTAGAAATCATCAATTCAGTTTTCAAGTACATCAATTTCGATCCACAATAGTTTATCAGCCCTGTAGATTCTCCAATAATAGAAGATTTAATAAGAAAAATTGGAATTGTAAATCAAAGTCTATTTAAAGTAGTTCTTTTGTTAGAGAATTTCAAAAAAAAAAATACAAAAAAAACAAGCGTGTATTAACATTAAAAGAATGTCAGACAGCGAAGAATACAAAGAACGCTTAAAACACAAGCTCAGCGTTGATTTTTACTCAGATATAGATTCGCTCATTCGAATAAATTACGCAATCCTGTATTTTTACGACTCCAATTTATTAACTTTTGGAATAAGATTGTATATACAATCGGTAACCCATCCTCTCAATTAAAATCATAATAGTTAATATAGTATACGAATTATCTTATCTTGCTTCCAAGAATACTTTTTAGCTTAATAATTTCATTTTTTGGGATTTTTATTTAATATTTAGGCACTGAGGTCAGGCTCAAATAGATTTAGTGGAAAAGCCATGATATCTACAGTTGCAGTAATATTAATTCTATCATTATTACAGCATGCGTTGATAGCACCATCGATTGGAATATATCTCGATTTTATAGGCTCTGGTATTTTCACTATGGATTAATATAGAATTTAATTAAATCCTGAAAAGTTCAATTTATTTTGGTTGTTTATTAATTTTTTTTATTATTGAATTTTTTTTCTTAACTAGAGCCTATTAACATCTACAAAATATTGACTTTTGACGTTCTTACGTGTTTATTACAGGCGTTTTATGTCCTAACAATTCCACAAAATCCTGAAAATCCCCCAATGAACTTTTCTTACTGGTCTCGAGGCAATGATAATGACACAGCCGTTGAAACGCAACCCGCTGTTCCTTCTGATACAACCAGAGTTAGTGGGGCTAGCTCAGGAGTAAGTAGTGATGCTGAAAACCATACATTTGATCAAAATGGCGAAGTACAAGCTGCTGACCATCAGCCTCAACAAACACAACAGCAACAGCAACATCAGGGAGCATTTAGCTTATTGAGATTTTTGGCGCCATTCAGCAGTGTTCCAGCTGCTAGCAATAATAATAGTGGTGCCATCTACAATTTCAATTCTAGAAACGAAAGCAGAAACATTAATAGCAGCAACAGAAGTGGATCCGAAAGCCTTAGTCAAGCAAACAGAAACGCTTCTGAAATACTAGCACCGTCATTAAACCCAACATTTTCTTTTAGCGCATCATCCTCCACTCACTCGAGAGCCAATTCAAGTGGTAGAAGCAGCACAAGCTTGCCAAACGTAAAAAATATTTCGAGTGGTACAAGTTACAGGAATAGCAGTGAAATTTCAAGCAAAGCCGCCGGTAACACCGCTCTAGATTGCTCAAAGATAGATGAAGCAGTTGTATCAACAACAGCAACCAGTGCAGAAACATCGCCTGTGGATCCACATGTAGCAGGAGAGCCAAGAAGAACCGGGGGCAGCAGTATAGGCAGCTTTAATACTAGCGCACATGAGCACTTTGATGCGCCCAGATCAACGCGGTCAACAACAGTGAATATCGATAGTGGCAACGGCATCGGCAACATTTCGCAACATCAAAACTCGCGCGGCTCCAACGCTCCGCCATCGGCGCAGCCAGCAGCAGCAGCCCTAGCCAGCAGGCTCTTCCCAAACTTCCATCAAAAAGGCAGCTCTGCGCCGAGCCACCAACCAGCAACAGCGCCGAAACGCAACTTGCCGAGCGCGTACACAAGCTTTTCCGATACTGGCAGCGGCGCTGCGGACTGCTACCTGCTGAACACGCTGAGCAGCAGCACCGACCTGCCGCTAAGCATCGTCACCAACGCCGCTACTAAAACCAGCACCGGCACACAGCCACAGCCACAGCACCAATCACGATCACGATCACAACTACTGTCACAGCGACAACCGCCGCCGCACGCGGCAGCTGATGAGAATGCTAATGCTAGTGCTAATGCTAACGCAGCTGCTGCGAGCCGCGGTAATGAAGGCCCGACAACTTTCCACAACCACGATATAGACGAGGCGTCGGGCTATCAAGCAAACAGCTTGCACGCCTCAAACGACCAGTTTCCTATAATCTCGGATATTAGCTGGTCGCAAATCATCCGCAGAATCAACTACAACTGAACATCAAGCCATGAAAAATTATTTTTTCATACACCTTTTTTTATATTATTTTTTTTTTTTTCTGTACTCAAGTTAACAAAATATGTACTGTTATGCTTATTTTTCGTGATTTTTAGATAGGGTCTCCCGTTTGCATTAATTTTTAATAGAATTAAATAGTAACTGTTAATCAATCTTTTTTTAATGTGAATATTATTATATTTAAAAAGAAAAATTCCCCCAATAATAAAGTGAAAAAAGAGGGATATGGGGGGTTATAAAATTGTTTTTTAGTTTGTTTGGGCGAATGTTTGTTTTATATCAATTACAAATCAATTAAACTATCGGTATCTTGGTTGCTGGTATTTAGAGAGTTTGCGCTTTGATGTGTTTGGTTGGTGGCTTGTAGGTTGGTAGAGGGTTGTTTAGGTTGGCTGGATGGCGCAGATTTTGCAGATAATACGCTGGTGTTCATCATGTCGCTAAAATCAAACAAGTCCTTTGGTTTTGCGGGTGCTTTTTGAGCTTTTGGGGCGTACACGCTGGTTGCAGGTGTTGGTGCTGGATGGTTGAACGCTGATGTTGATGTTGATGTTGATGGCATTTGTTGTGTTTGAGATGGAGTTGGGGTGGATGTCATTCCAGATAAGTTTTGAAGGCTGCCAGATTGGTTCCACATTGGAGCGTTAGTAGGCTGGAGGTTGAATGGTTGGCTGTTAGCCTTATTTATTGTAGATACCACAGGATTAGTCTACGTGGAACGATCAAAAGATAGAAAAAAAAGTTATTTTTATTGAATCTTGCGAGTAAATAAATTCAGTGAGCTAAAAGTTAAACATGATTTTAAAACAAAGAAAAAAGCTTACATTGAAGTCAAGACCCAAAAGATCATTTAATGGATTTTCTAAAAATGAAAAAAGAAATGTTAGAATAAGATATTATGGTCTATAGATATGGTGTAATATAAAAAAATGAAGATTACTTTTTTCGTTTTGGTTAGATGGTGAGGAAATAAGATCAGCATTTCCATTTTGGTTGCTATTGAGGTCATCATCATTATCGCCAAGTTGGATAAGGAATTGGTCACTGTCGTCGGATCTGTGAAATATAAAGGTCAAAAATTAATATAGAAGTATAAGATTAATATATATTCAAAGTATGGATAGAAAAGTAAATTAAGGAAATGGAGAAGCAATTAAATTTATTGAGCGAATAAGTGGTTTACTCTTTGAATACAGGCTTGATACCGTTTTCCAAGTCATTGTTTGCTTGGATGACTTCTATTAGCGAGGAGTGAAGATTATGGAGTCTATTGTATAAGTCTAGATAATAAAAAGTAAGTTTTAAAGTTAGATAATATACGTGCAATTGAATAGTAAATATTTTGTGATGTGAGTTAAAGATATTTTGATGGGTAATATAAAATTGCTAAGCAATTTAAGTAAGAGTAAAAAAAATAAGGTTGAGGAGGGTGGGATGAGATAGTAGTAGAGGGTAACTTGCAATATTCTTCAGAGTCTTCTTGGGTGCCATCGACTTCGAGGGTTTCAAGAGCATCTTTATAATTAGCAGTTAGTTGTCTAATTTTGTTTACGTTAGAGATACAAGCGGATAATAGGCTCTAAATAA
This sequence comes from Smittium culicis, assembly GCA_001970855.1. Classification (NCBI taxonomy): domain Eukaryota; kingdom Fungi; phylum Kickxellomycota; class Harpellomycetes; order Harpellales; family Legeriomycetaceae; genus Smittium; species Smittium culicis. The sequence goes on along the minus strand of LSSN01002482.1, from coordinate 42,948 downwards.
ATTTAAAATGGAGGGAAGGGGTTTATAAATGAGATAAAGGTTGCGTGTAAGGAAGAAATAAACAGTAATAGGGGTATAACATGAAAAGGAAAAAAAAAGAAGGAATACCATTCCAGTTTCGTCCAAGTATTCGCCGACTTCTAGAACAGAGATCATTTCTTTTAAAAGTTCAACTTTAGTTTCAAGGGCATCCAATTCGTCAGAGAATTGTTTATCGTAGTCATACTTGTTTGAAGACCGTTCCTACAGACAAGCAAAGGAGAAGAAAGAAAAGAAAGGAAGAGTTAGTTGGAGGGGGGAAGGGGAGAGGGGAAAGGGGAAGAATAAAAGATAGAGGGGAAAGAGGACGAATAAAAGCTAGAGAGGAAAATGGAAGAGTAGAAAAAGTTACATATCCAGTGATAATTTTGACAAGTTTGTTGGCTTCTCTTAAATCGTGGGGAGTGGCACGTCTGAGTAATTCTTGAAGTTTCTGGTGAAAAGATAAATGAATATGCAAAATCAGGTAAGAATAGGGTAAAGATGATGAGGGGATATGATTAGAAGGTAGGGAGAATTATTAGAGAGGAGGGGAGGTTATGAGGAAAGTTTACGGCTTGCATGGCTTCCAAGTCTTCGTTTTCTAGTTCAGATTGAGATCTTATAGTCTAGATGCAAAAACAGTAAGGTTAGGAAATGCAAAAAAAAAGGTTGGATAGTAAGGGGAGGGGGGAGAGGTAGGGGGAGAAAGGGTACGTTTTGGGGGCCGAGAATGACGGCGGTATTATTTGAGGAGGGTTTGGGTAGTCTCCAGTGTTTGCGCTGTAGTAGGTTGCACATGTCTTTAATTTTGGTCAAGTCTTCTTTGTAGCGGGAATTTTCACATAAGGAGAAGCGCCATTCTTGGAGCATTTCAAGGATTTTTTGTTGGACGGGGTTTGAAGTGCTCTATATATAAAAGAAGGGGGGGTGGGAGGAGGTAAGTGAGTTATATCGATTAAATAAAAGAGAGGGTGGAGAAGAGAAATGAGGGGATTAGTTACAGGTTGAAATTCCGGGAAGCGCCTGACAAGTTGGTTTAAAAAATCTTTGCTGGCAATTTGGTAGTGAACAGCATGGCCACAGTTTTTAACTAGATTGTCGAGTAACTAAAAAGAGGTAAAATTTTGAATGTTAATAAGAATAGTAATAATGCAAGAAAGAGTATGTGTGAGGAGATGGAGGAGGGAGGGGGGGGGGCGTAAGTAGAATAAGAATGAGTATACGTTTAGAGCTATTAGGGCTTGTTTAGGGATTCTGGAGTTTATGTATGGTAGTAAGGAGAATACAGCTTCGTGTGGGCTATAAATTATAAGTTATAGTATAAAAATTATAGGTGAGTATAATGAAGGAGGGGGGAGATATGGAGGAAGAGGAGTGATGGACAATACTTGTTTGCTTTTTTTCTATTGACATAATCGCAAATTTCTAAGTTTAGGGATAAGTCGGGACGGGTTCTATCGACACTGCAAGCTTGATCTGAAGTTGGAGGATAATTGATATAAATAAGAGTATGATATGTAAGTAGTTGAAAGTAAAAGATGAATGAATGGTAAAAAAGAGCTAAAAGTGGATAGAAAGATAAAGGGGTATACCAATTAGCTTTTGGAGATGGGTGGGGGGCTTTAAGAGATCTTCGAAGGTACGCTGGAGGTTAAAGCTCATTTTGAGAAAATTTGGGGAGGGGGAGGGTTGTAGCGGGGTGTGAGATAAGTAAGGGTAGGTTGGATGGTTGGGTGATGGGGAGGGGATGTGGGTGATTGGGGCAGACAGGCAGTAAAGATATATATTTGAGACGGAGAGAATGGAATATAAAGAGTAACTGAAAAGTCTGTTAATAAGGAATTATTCAGACTATGAATTATTAAGTAAAGAATGCAGAGGCAAAGCTAAATTGGGAAATAAAGAAGGCGATTAGATAAATAAATTAAATATGTAGAAATGATATGTACTGAACAGCCAATAATGTCTCGATAGTAGGGATAACAAGCCAATTAGGTGTTAGAGCTTAAATTAGGATGCGAATAGGATTATTTTAAAATTGTTGAAAGAAGCGAATTAAGAATTTTTTTTTTTTTTTTTTTTGTGGAATATTGTTGGGATAGATTTTTGGCGCTGCTTAGATTTCAGATACATCAAAATAAAAACAGTTATGGTGATTGGAGAAAATTATAGTATAAGCCAATATATATCAGACATGAGAAACTGAAGCAGGCAAATGGAAGGATCGGACGATATAATATCAAGTCATTATTGGTGATCTATAATATATAAACCTGTATATTTAATATTTAGGCCAATTAGTTACCTGAACAACTATGTTGTATAGCTGTAAACCAATGGAGATTGATAGCTATAAAGAAAAGAAGTAGACAGGAATATCTATTGGACAATGAACTTGTCTGCTAAGTCTATTGGCTTTCAGAGCCAATTCAACTAAGTAAAGAGTTAATATTTTGAGATAAATTTCAGAGCGCTGAGATATTAATAGAACTGATTTTTAAAAGGACAATTATTAATAAATGAGGACTTTTTTGTAAATAAGATACGAATAATCAACTGTATTTTATAGGCACTGATAATAATATATTTGAGTTTCAAAGTGGTAAATGGCTTTAGATAGTATAGGCAGTCTTCGAAGCAGACTTGGTACAGCAGCAAGCGGCAGAAAAAGCAAACCGGCGCTGGAAGATCAGTATGACGTCCTTAACGAAGAAGGTTTTACACACCATTAATTCTTTACTCGAAAAGAAAGACAATTATGCTTAAATTTAGTTTTTATTTTTCGACATTTAGAGCAGGATCAGGTGATTAGCGAAATCGAGATATCCAACGCGCAAAGCCATTCGTTTGTTAATGTAATTCACTCTTGTTACGAATTTACTGCTTTTACTACTAGATTTTAATATCCCTTTATTGCACTTTATTTGTTATTTAGAGCGTTCTGTTGATCGTATGCTCTGTTTTCCTTCTAATGTAACTATACTGTTTATAGCCCTTGTACTTTGTAGTAGCTGCTATTAATTGCACCTATTCCTTTGGCTAATACATATAGTACTATAAATTCATAATTGAATACTGTGTTAGATACTTTGCAGCGATGGTTTCGGTTGTGTGTGCGACAGTATTAGGCTCCAGTCATACTGGTAGTGGTAACAGCAATGGTAATGTTAATGGCAATGGTTTTCTGGCTTTGTTTGAGCCCTCAGAACATTTTTCGCTGCAGTTTCTTTCCTACTGCATTTCTCTGCTTACGCTTCTGGCATCGCTTCTTCTGGTCTCCTATTCGCTCGCTCGCCTCAATTCTTCCTTCCATTTGCATGTCAACCGCCTATCAGCAATCTGTGCCAACCACCTCGCCGCGTCTGTCCAACCACACGCCTTGGTTCTGAATGCTGTACGCGTCTCCCCTGCCCTATGCCTGGTTCTCGCGCTCATCATTGGCTGCGTATACAGCTTTGCAGCTAGTTTCGCGTGGCTGGCTGCACCAATAGCCGTCTCTTCTGCTACTCTTCTCGCCCAATCGATGCTCGACGAGAGTTTGCGCCTGATAAATGATCTCAGCAGCAAAAAGTACAAATCTAAAAGCGCTTGAAATCCTGATAGCCACCAATTACTCATTTCTAAAAGCTTGCACACTTTTCACTCTATTTTTATGCCTCTTGCCCCTGCTCCCTTCTAAATTCAGTATTGTTGCGAACAATCCAAATCAAGTTTGTGCTGCTATTTCTGAACCAAAACTATTTCTCAGTTGCGAATAATCCATATCAAGTTGTTGCTGCTATTTCTGAACCAAAACTATTTCTCCACTCCAATGAATATCATTCAAGATCCTATCAGCTATTACAATTCACTTCTTCCAAAAATTATTCTCTAGTTTGACTTCTTAAAACTCATCTCATTGGATATTAGATTTTAGTTTTATGATTTAATCTTATTTTTTGGCGAATAACAACTTGTAGCATGTAATTTCGACAAAGATCATTTGCTACAATTAATCGCTTTTTTGGTTTAATGGATATTTATTTATTTTATTTCAGCAATAAAACGCTTATATTAAAACATTTTAAAGCCTATATATTTAAAGCCATAACTTTAAACCTTAAAGACTTGTTTTAAATTATTACTTTTATAGCCAAGCTGATACTCAATCCCAAATCCTCCACTTCAATACCATTTACTTTTGCTCTAAGTATCATCTTTTATCTAATATTATTTAATCTTCCTATAAGAGATAATCTTTTCTTTATTTATTTATTATAAATACACTTATACTTTGTTTCCTGAAAAACAAATCAATATACAATCAATTATTTCATATTTCCATCCCATTCACTATCCCATTAATATAATATGCGATTACCAACTCTCCGCTCTTTCTCTCAACTCTCGTTTTCTCTTGTAGCTATTGCTATCACCGCCTCCAACTTCCACTGCACTCAAGCTCACGGAAACCACGGTCACTCAAAACCTTCCCACCTTGAAGTCAAAGCCGTAGACCAGCGCTTCTGGGAAAGCTGCTTGGTATACAAGAAAATTGAAACTCTCCTCAAAGACCCCAAACTCTCCAAAACTGACCCCATCAAGACCTTCTTCGATAACCTCGATAACTTCCACTGTCAACCCTCTGACTCCTCAAAAAATGGCCCTTGTGCCATCTACAACTCTATCCAGAAACTAGTCACCTCCGATTCCGAATCCCCTCAACAAACCGCTGACAAAATATTAGCAATCATCAAAAACGCATCCTTCGCAAATTCTCCCCACAACCACTCTCACGGCCACAGCCATGACCATGGCCATAGTCATAGCCACTCAAACTCGCTGTTCAAACGCGCTTCTGACTATATCGAAAACTCGCTCTTCCCCAAAACTAACCATCCCGCCAAATCCGCTATTTTAGCCACTTTCTACATCTCCCTCTTCCCAAACCTAATCCTCCTAATCATCCCCCAAAATTTGTCCCCAAACTTCCTCCGCATCATGGTCTCTTTTGCCGTTGGCGGCTTGCTCGGTGACGTCTTTTTGCACCTCTTACCCCACATCTTCTCCAGCTCTGCTCACTCCCACGACTCCCATACAAGAAACACCATCCTTGGAATATTTATTTTCGTCGGTTTGCTCAGCTTCATGACCGTCGACAAAACTATGCGCCTCTTCGGAGACGGTGATGGTCACGGACACGGGCACAGCCACGGCCATAGTCACTCCCACTCCCACTCTCACTCCCACAGCAACCCGACTGCCACCTCAACTGCAACTTCAACTGCAACTGCATCAACCCACAACGACTTGCGCCAACGCCAAACTAAAAGCTCCGCCAAAGACCAAGATCCTCAACCACAACCTGAATCAAAACCTAAATCCCAGCAAGTCCAGCATTCCGCCTACATGAACCTCATCGCCGATGCCACCCACAACTTCACTGACGGACTCGCAATCTCCTCCAGCTTCTACATCTCCCCCGCTGCTGGCCTCTCCACCTTCTTCGCCGTCTTCATGCACGAAATCCCCCACGAATTAGGTGACTTTGCCATTCTCATCCAGTCCGGCTTCTCCCAGTGGCAGGCCCTCTCCTCCCAGTTCGTCACCGCCATCGGCGCAATGCTCGGTGCTGTCACCGGCGTCCTCATCGAGGAAATCGGTCTCGGAAACTCAATCAACTTCTACAATCTATTCACCCTCTCCGGCCCCGTCTTCTCAAAACCCCTCATCAACGCCTCCTCCTCCACCGCTTCCTCCTCCATCCCCCTCCTCGCCTCTTTCTCCAGCATCTCCGAATTCCTCCCCTCCTCTGTCTACGGTGTCAGCTTCAGCGATCTCGTCATCCCCTTCACCGCCGGTGGCTTCATCTACATCGCTACCGTCGGCGTCATCCCTGACCTCATCAATCCTCCCCCTCAATCCCCTTCCGCAGATTCCAAATCTGCCCCAAACCTCTCTCTCTCCGCCATCACCGAAACTGTCGCCATGCTGATTGGTCTATCGCTTATGGCTATCATCGCCCTCAACGAATAATATCGCTGATCTATACCTCCTTTTTTTTTTTTTTTTACTCTTTTTTTTTTACATTTCATTTTTTCTTACTTGAATAAATTTTCCATTTCCCTCCATTTATCACTACCCGAAATTCTCCCGAATATTCTCTACTCGCCTTTCCTTTCAAACTCTTCATCAGATTAGGTATCCTCTTTCTCATCTCCCCCCCTCCGTCCCACCCCACCATCTCCCTTCTCTTAATCCTATCAAATTAATCCCATTCGTCCCCACGTTACTCCCAAGTGCTTACACTAATATACCATGGCCTCGAAAATGTAACTCATTCAATTCTCTTTTTTAATTTGCCTAATAAATACTACCACAATTCCTTATTCCAACAAAAAAAAAAAAAACACTTAAAAAGATACTCTTCATACAGCACTTTATAGGAAACATATAAATCATTTTCTTTAACCCATAAATCTACATTTTCCACTCCCCTTTTTATAAAAAAAAAAAAAGTTTAGTTGTTGGTTCTGTTAACGGCGATTACGTCTCCTTCTTTGATAAAATATCCAAATTCAACTCCAAAAACGGCCCCTTCGACTCGCTCCTCATCACTGGCGACTTTTTCGGCCCTTCCTCCCATGATCATTCCATACCATCCTCCACCAATACGGTGCCCTCGCCCTCATCTAGTGCCGAAAATTCAAACGACGATTTGATCCGCCTCCTTTCAAACCAGATTTCAAGTAAATTCTCGTTCCTCTTCATCCTCATTCACCCCCTCTTCCTCTTTTTCCCCTCTTACTAATTACTACTTTCTCTATTTCTAAAAATTCTACTTTTTTCTCTCTTTTTTTTATCCGGTTTGAATAATTAGTTCCTATTCCTGCGTTTGTCATTGCTGGATCCAGACATTTACCCTCTTCTGTCTCCGAAAAAGTCGGCGATTTGTCATCAGGCGGCGAAATTTGCTCAAACTTGTTCTACCTAGGTATTCACTCTTCCTCCCCCGCACCCAAATGCCAAATCATTATTACTCTCAATTTCCATACCTATAACTTATCATTATTTATCTACTTTATCCCCTAATCTCGCTTTTGCATTTTTTTTTTTTTTCCTCATCGGAATATTTAAATAGGCAAATCTGGAATTTACAAGACTTTTGATGGAGTAAAAATTGCCTACTTGAGCGGATCTGAAACAACCTCCTCTGATTCGACACCAGACAATGTATGATTCCTGTTACTCCTACTTTATTCGCCATCCCTCAACCTCCACCTCCCTTCATTTACTTATTATGTTTCCTAAATTATCTTTTTTCTACTAGCAGAAATTTCCATGCTACAACAATACTGATATCGAAAATATAATCAAGGCCGCAGGAAACCAAAATTCTGGCTCAAATACAAGCCCAGAGCATCAACAAGTAGATATATTAATTTCTTACCAATGGCCCGAGAATGTTCAAACTAACTCTGCCACAGCACCCGCCCTCCCGCATCCAACTGCACCATCTTCTTCTTCGCTGTCTCGTCTCTGCCTTTTGCTTAAACCGAGGTACCACTTCGCCTCCTCAAACAACGTTTTCTTCGAGCGCGAACCCTTCAGGTACGATTCCCAAACCTCTCGCTCCGTCGGTATCAACTCTGACCAATCCAATATCGCTGTTTTCACCCGCTTCATAGGTCTCGGTGCTTATAAAGGCTCCAACAAATCTCGCGTAAGTACACCCTTTTTCTTTTTTTTTTTTTTTTACCTAGCACCATTTTAATTTTGTTTCGCCGATATAACTCTATTAATCTATTAGTCATCTATTTAAAATTAATTCATTAATGATGCCTTATATTAATTTTTTTTTTAATTATTAATCCATTGCTGCCCATTTTTATACAGTGGTTTTATGCAATGAACATCACGCCGCTTCAAAAGCTGCTTATTGACAATTCATCCAAGATTAAGGAGCCTGAAAATACTACAAATTGCCCTTTCGATCTTCATCAACAAGGGAATAAAAGGCACCATAATTCAAACTCAGAAATCAACTCTTACCTATTTGACAACAACAACTCGCACCAACTAAATAATAACCAGCCTCCAACTTTGACCAAAAAAATGCCCCCAAACGGTTACATTTGCAAAATATGTAATGTCCCTGGCCATTATATACAAGACTGCGAACTCAAAAACTCAAACAATGACAACCCATCAAAAAGGCCTAAATACGACGTCAAGGCTAATTGCTGGTTCTGCCTCTCAAACCCAAAAATCGATAAAAATCTTATCGCTTATATTGGAAACGAAACATACCTTACAATGGCTAAAGGCATGCTCATCCCCACAAATTCTCTACTTGCAAACAGCTCCGACGGCAATAGCCCTCAGGATTCCCCCTCAGCAGATATTAATGATCCCATCATCCCCGGTGGTGGCCACGTGCTCATCATCCCGATCGAACACGTCTCTTCAACAAACGCCCAAATCGACTCCCAATCAAATTTACATGCAATCAAAACTGAAATCAATAACCATCTCGTATCGTTAAACTCTCTCTTCAACAACTATAACTGTTCCGCCGTCTCCTTTTCCCTAATCAAACCAACTTCAAACATGCACGTTTTTACCCAAGTCGTCCCTTTGCCCCTCCACTTAGTCCCAAAAGTCAAGCACGCCTTCTACAATTTTGGCAAGCCTGAAAATTTGAATTGGTCAAACCAAGAACCTGTAAGATATCCCTTTTTTTTTTTAAAAAAAATAAACCACCCATTCCTTTTTTATATTTACTAATCTATGTACGTATAGGACCAAAGCTCGTTAAACCCAAATGGCGGGTATGTTCAAGTAACTATTCATCAAAACGACGTCAGCAGTAACCAGCCGCTTGATCATATTTTCGCAACTTTTGATAACATGTACAAATTCGACGCTCAGTTCGGCAGACGCGTTTTATCCTCCCTGCTCAATATCGAAAACGGCGCTGACTGGAAATCATGCGTTTTGTCCAGCGACTTGGAATATAAAATGACCAAGACTTTCGCCTCCATATACAAACCCCTTCAATAATTACCTTATCCCACACCCACCCTCTTTTTACCCCTTCCCCTCCCTATTCCCTTCCTAAACTACACAATTCAAACTTATTCTATTTATAACCACAATTCGCTTGTTCTCTCTTCCCTTCCCCTTTTATTTTCAAGAATAATCCTTATTTTTCTTTCAACTCATTTATATTTCTCTTTAAAACCTTATTATTTTTTTTTAATCGTTTCTAAAATTAAAACTAAATTTTTAATTATTTGTATAAAAGATTATCTGTACTATTTATAAATTACTGTCTAATAGTATGAAAAATAGTTCAGCACGCTTTGCTTTATAACCGCCCTTTTCCCTGATTTTCATAAAACATCATTGCTTTTTTTTTTTATCTGCGCATTTAAATACCAATAAAATCTCTATATCTATATATATATATATACAAAATCATAGCTTGAAGGCAAAAGTCAATAATGATCGATTTTTTGTTTTAAGAGTCTTTTCAATTTAGTAAGGAGGGAAATACACGATTTGTAAGCCGAATGCTAGATTTACCTAATAATTCTATGTATATGTATATGTAAAATGTGTGTATATGTGTGTATATGTGTGTATATGTGCGTATAATGTACTCATTGTACAAGGAATTCTAGAAATTAGATCTTAGCACTTTCAACATTGATAAAACGTTCGAAGAAAGTAAGTAATAAAAGTGATTATACAAAATATCCTCTCGTTTCCCTCCCTCCTTCTCCTCCATGTCGCTAATTGGGATTTAATAGTCATGCAATATTTTGTCCATTTTCATTACACTTGTCTATTTTTCTTGTTTATCCTAGTTTTTACTTATAATCAGTTTTATTTTTTATTTTTTTCGATGACGCTAAGATAATAATTGCTATTTTATCTGGCCAATTCGGCTCTGCCTTTGGTTATTATTTATTATATCTACCCAAAAACTTTTATTTTACAAATAAAATCTAATAAAAATTTTTAAAAATTATTAAAAAAAAAATATCTGGTTTAATATTTATCTAAATGTGATTATTAAACATAATTTAATGTGTAAATAACACCTATAAATATTGGCCAAAAAAAAAATCTCATATATCACTTGCGAATTTCCCGCTTCCATATTTGTTTTTATCATTATTTATTATAATATTATTATGTTTGTAATACGCTCTTTTTTTTCAAAATTACAAGAAATTAGGAAAATTCTAATAATGAACATTTTAAACTCTGTTTAATTGAGAGGATTAACAATTACACTTCTAAAAATTCCATATCCGAGCATCATCACTGGGATAATTCTCGAATATAAGCGATAAACATTGAGGCATTAAATACTCGGCTTAAAAGAAAACTATTATTTATACTTATGTAAAATACTATCACTTGATTTAACCCGATTATATAATCATACATTTAAGTGTCATTTCCAATCTCGCTCCTCAACATATCAATATCTTGAATTTCTATTGTCACAATATTTTAATCTAAATCTTTAATAGCTTTTTTTATTTCAAGTGATGGCCAACAATAATGATTTGAAAATTTTTTTCACATATGCATTCTTTTTTAAAAATCTACTGAATGAAAAGTTTTAAACACCAAAATAACAACTTTTGGTCATTGGATTACAAAATTTTATTATAATCAATACTTGATTCGAATATTTTTGACTCATTAAAGTATTTTCAAAATTGAATTATGGATAACTACATGCTTTAATTGTTTTTTTTAATAATTCAGGAATTTTTTTGGATTCGTGTAAAAAATTTTAATAACTTCATTTGATTTCATACCATAATAACGCAAAAGTGTTGATTTAAAAATTGCACCTTATAAAAAATACATAATTCCGAAAAATATATAATATTTTTCTCCGGTTTAAATGTTGAAGTATATTTTGAAGAGTTATCGATATTTAATTATTTGATTCTCTTTGAAAAAAAATTTTTTTTACTTTTAATAAAAAAAATTTCAAGAATCAATAAATACAGAAATTAAAACACATGGCCCAACAATGCGCTTTAATTTCTTTAGCGCAAGAATTTTGTAATATTAATACATCTCCACAAACTCCTAGCTTTTTCCACGCCTTTTAATCCCACAAAACGAATTCATAAATTAAAAATTTACCCAATAAAACCCTCCATTTTAGTATTATTGCAAACAAGTCTTCATCGCGTTAGAGCTGATTAAACTTCATTTAATTTATTCCTCAATTTATTAAAAAAACTGTTTTAATATAAGTTTATTGAAATTTCGCTTATTGTTTTATAAGTAATATCTAAAAACCAGGCGCGTGCTTTTTTTTTATAGTTTTTTTTTTTATTTTAAAATAAATAACGATAGTTTTTTCATTTGGGAATTTATTTCTCCATCATCATATTATTTTTAACTTGGATCTTCCTTCAAAATTCGATATAAACGTCATATAACTCAATTTTTTTCATAAAAAAAAATAGTTGTTTACACTGATTTAGATTTATTTTATCAATTCGTAAACATAAACTTTTTCTTCAATACAGTTAAAAAAAAGCAAAAGTTAAATTTATCATTTGAAATTATTCATATATATAATAATATTAGAATTTAAAATATTTTTTATCATTATTATTTGATTAGACAATATACGAAAATTTTTTGAAATAAAATCATATTATCGCTCTAGTAATAACCATTAATAACTAGCCTGGGATTATAATATTAGTTTTTTCAATCCAGAATTTCAACAAAGAGATAATAGAAACATATTTTTATTAATAAAAATTAGAATTAAACGATAACATAATAACGCCCGGATCTTCGGTGACTAAGCTTATTAATAAAAATTGGTATTTAAAATGAAGAGCAATGATTCAGTATTGAAATACCCATTTACTGAAACAGATGTAGAGATAATGAGGTCTATGTGGCTGCGCGAAACGCGAAAGAAATATTTATCTATTATTCTAGCCATAGGAACTTTGAATTTGGCTATTATCGGAGCAGGTGTATACGTATGCGCTTTCAGCAAACTATCAGATGCTCCTTATATTCCAGAATTCAGAATATTACTTGCAGCTGGATATTTCGTAGTTCTTCTTTCGATGATAGGTCTCTTGTTTTATATCCATAAAGTAAGCACATTTATATCTATTATAAACTGTTAATGGATAAACAGATGTTAGTTTTCCTGAAATACGGTATTTAATAATATGTATTATCTGATACCATTGAAAGCCACTGTTACTTATACCGCTTATATTATAAGAGACTATTAATGCATGTATATTATTTTCAATTCTCTAAAAAAATATCCTTTGATTTAACAAAAAAAAATAGAAATACTTGGCAATAACTAAAGTATTGAAAAGCCCATCAACCCATCCTGATATTATTCTTTCAGGGAAAATTTCTGCAGCTAGCCATAAATCGCCCATAAATAAGGCAAATGCGAATAGTTTCTTAGAGGGGAAATTAAACTCTGATATTATTTCTGAAATCTCCGTCAATACCGCTTTTTCGCCAAATGTCAAAACTAACCAAAAAGTGTACGAGATGAGCAGTCTCTCGAATAACTCGCCAATTTTTACTCCTTCAAACCAAAATAACTATAAATTTTTAGATAAATCGCTTTATGAGTCTATTGATATCGAATTTCCGAAACCAGTCGCGATTAACAAAACTATAACTGAATGATTAAATGAAAATTTTCGAAAAAATTCAAAAAGTTTAAAAAGAAAGGATTCTGTAATATGATTTTATCTCTTTTTTTTGAAACACTTTGTAGCCTAATTCAGTTTTTTTTTCCTTACTTTTGGTTCAATACCTTGTACATATTTACGAATTTGGCGTATATTTAACAAATTTCATACTTAGAATAAATTATTTACGTAAAAAAGCTTATTATATGTAAAGAATTGAAAAAACTATTAATCAATGTTATTTGGTGGTAGATTATTGAAGAATAAACGAATAATAATCATTAAATTATCAATACGTACCATTTAAATAAGAAGGTTAGGTATTAGTCCAAAGTAATGTGAATAAACATAAACGTTTGATAAAAAATCTAAATAATGGAAAACTCATAAATAGAGTTTTGAGAGTATAGCTTTCCGCGCTGTAGAAGCATTTGCTCTTTCCATTTAGGGAAGTTTAGTGCGTTATTGTAGCGCTGCAACTGGAGAGCAAATCCAGAATGTTTTCGGAACTGGATACCATTCTTGCCATACAAGTCTTCTGGTAAAAAATTCCCTGTATAAAAAACAAAAGCAGGTTCATCAGTTAGGACGCGCATTGAAATACCTGAATTATTTGACCAAATTTTAGCGACTTGATTGAGTCTATAGTTACTATCAGCATAATATCCATCTATATCGTCGTTTTGATCATTCTTTTTGGTTTCAAGAACAGTAAAAACATGATTGTATCCGCCAAAAGAATTCAGTATCAACGGGTTATAAAGATCGGGGCCAACAGACTTTGGTTCTTTCATAAAGTCCATTAAATGAGCCCGTTTTTGGACTGGGTTATATTGGCCAAGAACGGTATTTTTGTCCGAGTAGTCTCGAGATAATTCACCGTTAAATATTTTTGTCTCTAAATTGGAAAGGAGGTAATCAGTGGTGACAAAAGAACAAATGTGATTTTCAACTGTTGGCTCTTTAAACCCAGTCAAGTTAAAATACGCGTGGTTTGTTAGGCTTAGCGCTGTTTCGATTACTGTGTCATTGAGAGGGCCGTCGTCTAAGAATTTGGCTCTATATTCAAGCTTAAGCTGGTTTTCGTCTGTCGCTGTATAAGTAACAGAAATTTCTAAAGTTCCTGGGTAATTTTCTTCATTGTGTGGGGATACATAAACGAATTTGATTGCAGGTGGATCGGTTGAAATAATTTTTGGAGTCCATATACGCTTATCAATCCCAATAAAGCCACCATGATGGCTTGCGCCATTTTTGGGGAAATTGACATTAAAAGAGTATGAAGAATTATTTAACTCAATCTTATCGCATGGGTAAATGCTGGATGGTAAAATATAATAAAAATCAAATCACTCGGTATTTTTATAATAAGAGGAATTGAATACAAATAAAAAGTGGTAATAAATAGCAGTAATATTTAAATATAAATGGAATTTTAAATACCTTCCAGAGACTCTCCCTACAACAGCGCCAATATATGGATCGGCTTTACCTTCGAAAGAAGCAACCAATTCTTCGTGTGTATCAAAGCCTATGAGAACATCAACCAGCTCTTTATCTTTGTTAAGAGTCCATAAATGAGTTAAGCGCGCACCAAAAGTAGATAATTGCACAGCGAGTGAACCTTCTTTGTTCTTGAGTTTATATGCAATTATTGAGCCATCTTTACTGATAGGAAAGCTTTCGATGCTCATAATCTATAATTGATTTAAGAGAAGAGTTTTGAATGCAATAGATATCTTTTTGCAGGCTAATAAATTTGGCGAATTCCTAGATGTAATTGGCTTTTCTTGTTTAAAATATAGCATAGTGTGTAATCAAGCTGTTATTTATGTAGAAATTAAAGGCTATTTAATTAATCATTGGTACATTTATTTAAATTCTGATTTTTTCTCTATCTTTGAAAAAATTATTTTTTTAATATTTTTTTAACTTAATAAGTATTTCTTATTAGTTTTTTGTATACTTTTAAATTGTGCTTATTAAACTCTCTGAGACAAAAAAAAAGGTAGAAGAAATGGAAACTACGAATAATAGCGTCCTAAAGAAAAAAAATCCCAAGCTGTGCTAATGTAGTTAGTTCAAAATCTAAACCCCTTGGTGTTAAGAAAACAAATGATAAGCCATTTATCCCAGTATATGTAATAATTAATCAAGCTCTATAGAGCGAATATTAGTTTATATTATACGAGAAGAGGATACATATTTAGTGTTATCACCTTCTTGGATAATACATAACCGAAAATTACAAACCTATGTAAATAAAGTGAAATGAACTAGTAAAAGTTTATATAGTATATCATTTAAATTACATACTGTGTTATCCTAATTATCTTTTATTTCGGAGTACTGTGCTATGACCTTTATAATTTTCAAAAATTTAGAATAGATATTATCAAAAAAATTAATTGCATTCGAATAATAAAAATAAAGCAAATAGTAATTATTCAAGCTCCAATCAAAAAATACAAGCTAACTATTTGATCTGGAATAGTATAAAATCTACAGCGAGAAAGAAATTGCACCTAGAACCTGAAGGTCTAATGCCACTACTAGGCACCCTGTTAAGTATATCTATTTATCAAAAGCATGCAGAATCAGTGCTATAGAAAATGGAGAGCCCAATATTACAATCTACTCTTCCCAAAAGACTAATTCCATAAAATATACTTCACCTTCGAAAGATTCAACTTTATGTGCTGTGAATATTTACGGACCAGCTCTCTCACCGGAATAAAGTTTAACCTAGTTCAAGTAAAGTTGCTCATCAAATACTATTTCTATTTTAGAATTCAGTAAAGTCCGGGGATAAAAACTAGAGAGGACTCTTAATGCATTACTTCCAATAAAATATGAGCTTACCCCGCTGAAACCGCAGCGGCTGTATCCCATATCAGAAATACAAATTTAAGCGACTAGAGGATTTCGTAAAATCAAATTAATTCGTATAATCAGGTAAAAAGTAACTATTAATTGAAGATTCGTTGAATGAACCCGTTTACAAGAAGTCAAAAATTAAGCGACAACGCATGATTACATTTCTCAGTAGTTAGTAGAATACAAGTACAAATGACCCATATAGTTACACAATACTGTTTCTCGGACTACAATATACGTAAAAACCGCAGAATCAGTAGGAAAACTATCAATTTCTAGTTCTAGTATAGCTGAAAGGGTCGTGGTCGTGAGAGATGTGCTCAATGTAGCCTCAGAATAGTCCCATTGTAGGAATTATTCTAGCTATGTACAAATAGAATTGTTTTAAACTAAAAATGACCAATCATCTCAAAAATTTCTTTCGAGGAGGTTCAAAATCTAATTAATGAACCTAAAAAATTTGAGGTCGATCCCATCATCGGAACAAACGGCATCTTAGCCGCGAGACGTGCAAAAATCATAATGGAAAAGTAGCCTCACATTTCCAAGCGAGAGATCCAGTAAATCCAACCTTAGAGTCATGGCTTTTAAATTCAACTTATTTCGATTAAAAAGAATAACGTAGGCCTTCGTTCGATCTTCGATATCTGAAAGCTCAAAAATAAGCGGCGGAATAAATTTTTAGTACGAAAAATCCGACCTCCATCTGTCTTTCGGTCCAGTGGAAATACAGTTCATTTCAGTTACGTATACTGGGACTTTTGCTTAAATTGAGACCATTGGTATTAGCCAAAATTATTTTTCCAGTTTTGGAATTTTCCAGAACGAAGGAGGATAAATATCTTTCTAACTAAACAAAATTTTTGACCATGAAAAAAAATACGATAATGTGCTTAATAAATGCGTGCACTACCTCGTTCCAAGTTACAAGGGCTTGGACATAAATTTAACTCAGATATTCCATAAATAAATCAAATTCAGTAAATTAACAATCCGGGAATAATTTTCAAAAAAAGGGAAATATCACTCATTATTAAGTCAACCAAGATCTGTAATCTAAGGCAAGAGATCAGAAAACTGCTTGAAACAGTTCTGAAAAAATTGATATACCTAAAATATTTTATTTTGTAAGCATAATCAATGGATTCGCTCTCCTCTCTTTACAGCTCAAAACCTATCGTATCTTAGAGCTAAAGAACTGAATTTTGTTCATATAAAATTATTGAGCATGGAATGTAATTCTGAAGAAGGCTTTAATCGTGTATCTGAACTTCTGAAAGAATCTTCTATAAAAAAAAGACTGGAAATCTTTCTTTATCAAATATCAGAAATTGAGGATATCTTAGATACCCGTGATACATAGTGGTGAATTTTTTTGAGCCACCACTATATCTAAATAATTTTATACCTAAAATTTAGGAGTTTCATATCAAAGTGGAGCTAATAATGGAGATTTATACACCAAAGTTAAAGAATGTGATAAAGACATAATTATTAGTCTACTCAGACAACATGAATACACAAATTACATCAAGAAGTTCGAGGAAACATCCTTCATAGTACCTTATTGAATACTAGAGTAGATTTGGTCACGCTTTCTGAAAACCAAAAAACTATCAAAAAATATTCAACAGCCCTTCAATACTGAATTTAGTCGATATACTGAGTATACTGACTTCCCAAAACGAATTCTAACAGTCTCAAGAGACATTAGAAATCTTGAATTCACGATACGGACTTTTATTTGAATATCTATTTTCTCGTACCAGAACAAGTATTTGAAGAAATGCTACATATAACTATATGAACATAAGGAATTGTGACAAAATACAGCTGCCTAAAAATAGTCCTGACTTAACAAAATGTAATTCTGTTCATCCTGAAATTTGATATCCCTGACAGTACAGAAATATCACTAAGGACGGACCACAATGACGCTGGCAACACTAGAGTGCAATTCAGCTATCTGTTTTCCAGACCAGAGGAAACTATTATTATCTTATCCGAAACTACTTCAAGCAACGAATGTAGTTCCAAATCTCAAAAGCAGAAAAATTCTGCTCTCTTAAATCAAGAATTGGCGCTTTATGATCTCGATGATTAGCGGACTTTCCTCGAAACACAAGATATTGGTATATATTCTTTGATTTTATCATGTAAAAATAAAATAACTTGAGATTAGATCCAGGTAAAATTAAATCTAGCAGAACTTTTTGGGCTGGTGAATATCAAGCTATTTGACGACACCAACATCAATTACAAAAATAGCATACTTTCTTACAGTAATTTATGAATTTAGAGTTATATATACAAGATCAATATATACTTACAGACCTGCTTCCTTTATTTTTGGCAAAATTAATTCATGGATAGCGAAAAATCTAAAGTTCATCTATTTCATAAGAAAATTGGACGAAAAATCGATGAGACCCTTTTTTATGCCAAAAACGGAATTTTCTCCAATACTAGATTTGATTAGAAATTGGATGCGTACACAGAATTCACAATTGAGCAACCAAAGATAAAACTGAGTTGAATATTGGAAGTAGCAAATTACCTGAGAGCTAGTGAAATTCATATTATCCAATATTCATGAAGCAAAATAGATCAAGGCTAGTCTGATTTTGTTGTAGAATCTCCCAAATAAAAAAAGATAATTATAGTCTATCGAAAACCCATTCCTCAATACGGTACACATAAAACCAATAATTTCACTGGTATTAATTTATATAGTGTTGTCATGTTCTATTTTTAACTTTTGTTAATTACATAATTCTATCTCATAATGGATATATCTGCCGGGTATCCACACCCAATTTTCGATTTCTATTTCAAAGAATTTAAAATGTTTTATAAAGGTGTTATGATATTGTTATGGTTTATTTTTCAGAATAAAAACAAAAAAAAATAAAGATCTAAAAATGCTGTCTTCCTCAGACTTTATATGTTATTTCCCTATTTCAAATATATGCTATGGTGCTCTTCATTTATCACTTTTCAACTATTTGATTTTCAATAAAAAATGAAGTAGACAGATTATAGAAAACCTGCCTATAGAGGACGATAAAATGCGAGCTCTTTCTACAAAGAAAGTAGAGTGGAAGTCTTTGTATAAAGAGACAGGCTTAATTGTCTTCATTAGATAAAAACAAACAACTAATTCACCAACTATATTTGTCGAAAAAGAGAGATCACCAATAATTATTCTACAAAGAACACCATCAAAGGAAAATGTTTAATTTTCCTTTGACTATTACCCTTACATACTATTGGTTCTAGACCAGATTTACCCTTATTCTAACTTACAACAATTTTTACTATAAATTGACAGAATAATCCTTCCTTAGAACTATTATGCTGTTCAACATTAATTATATCCTTTAGTACCTCATTCTTCTATTATATCACCAAATAAAATACCTAGTTAAATCTTCACCTTGACAAGTGTACAAAGATAAGGTTATTTCAACATCTCTACAACACCGCATAAAAAAAAGCGATAAATATTAAATAAGCTGTTACGGTCTATAATAGATCGAAAAAGACCTCCATTGAGTTGAGAGTATAACGTGATAAATCCACTAGATTTCAAGCTTAATCTAACCAGACTCCGAAGCTCCGATACCAAAGCACAGAAAAATCAGGGTCACATCAGCTGCAAACGCAGGGGTATCATAGTATGATATAGAACCACGCACTTTCTGGTTGATCTAATTCATCATTGATACGTATTATCGAAACTCTAAAAATTTATCAAATAACTTGATTAAATTGATTATAAATTTACAGTAACTTAATCTGTCTCCTCTCTCGCGTATAATATAATAGTTAATCGAAGTCTTTTGAGCGAAATGATTTCACATAATACGAGATAAGAAGTAAAAAGTCACGCATAACCGTTCTCGTTTAACCTTTCTGAAAGATGATGAGGATGTTTCAAATGCGCGTCTTTATATTCTATATTCTATATTCTATATTCTATATTTTTATTAGTTTGTTTTATTCACTATCTTTTTGCTGGTGTAAAATTTTCGTTTTATTTTTATCCAATAAGACAGTAAAACTTAATATATGACATATAATTGTATGGAATGAATTAATATTCATTCTAAAGAGCCAAACTATTCTAAAATGTTATATTATTTTATTGAGAAATATTTCAAAAGGTAAATAAATACTAGACGTGTTGATATTAACCAAAGGTTTTTTTTTGACTAGAAGGTTAGTTTATCATAAAGTAAAATTTATTTCACTTCTGGAATTCATTGTATTGCAATTCATTATTTTTTATAACACAAAAATGATCAAGTTGAATTATAAACTACGTATTAATGTATAAGAGCTTGAAAAGTATGTTATATTTAAATATTTCTCGTAAGTTATATAATGGTTTTTGAAAAGGATTTATAAATGTGATTATTTCGTTTTAAGCTATGACATATATATAAATATATTTGATATATGGCTAAGGGGTCAAAAAATAGTAAAAGTTGGGGTATGATTTGAGCTTACTAGGGAATAATTAGTGGTCATTTGAGAAACCAAAAATGGTATTTTGGGAGAAGAGTTGGCCGCGTTTGAGGGTGACCATATCTTTCCATTTTGGGATGTTTATAGCGTTATTGAATCTTTGAGTTTCAAAGGAAAATGCGGCGTGTTTTCCGTGTATAATACCTTTTTTCCCAACAAGATCGTTAGGTAATGAGTTTCCAGTGTAAAATACAAAGCAGGGTTCATCGGTGCTAACTTTCATGCATATTCCAGTTAGATTAGACCAGATTTTAGCGACATTGACTATTGGGTAGATTTTAGATCCGTCGTTAAGTTTAGTGTCCATGACGGCATAGATATTGTCATAACCACCAAACGTTTGTGCCAGTAGCGGGTTGTGGATATCAGGACCAATATTTTTAGGCTGAGTCATGAAATCCATTAGTTTAGATCTTTTTTCGACGGGATCTGGTTTTCCAAGAACAACATTTTTATCCGAATAATCGCGCGACATTTCACCATTAAGTATAAAATTTTCCATATCGGATAACAAATAATTACAAGTTGTAAAATTACACGTATGGTTATCAACAGTTGGTTCTTTAAATCCAGTCAAGTTGAAATACGCGTGGTTTGTTAGGCTTAGCGCTGTTTCGGTTATTGTGTCATTGAGAGGACCATCGTCTAAGAATTTGGCTCTGTACTCAAGCTTTAGTTGGTTTTCATCTGTTACTGTATAAGTGATGGAAATTTCTAAAGTACCTGGATAGTTACATTCGTTATGAGGGGATATAGTTGTAAATTTAACTGAAGGTGGGTTAGTTGTAACAATTTCAGGGGACCAGATGTGCTTATCTATGGAAACCAAGCCGCCGTGATGGCTGGCACCGGTTCTTGCTACATTGACTTGGAGTGAATAGGTGGTATTGTTTAGCTCGATATTATCACAAGGGTAAATGCTAATAAAATTTTGAAGTAAAAAAAAAAGATAGCGATAAAATTTGAGTGTTTTGCCCTTTTTTGGAAAAGTAGAAATTGATAATGAGTAATGGCGTTTTAACAAAACTGAATACATATATCAGCCGTTTATGATTGTGTTTATTACCTTCCTGATATTCTTCCGATAACAGCGCTGATATATGGGTCGAGCTTTCCATCATAAGAAGCAACCATTTCTTCGTGCGAGTCAAATCCTAATATGATATCAGTTAGTTCGTTGTTTTTGTCCAGGGTCCACAAATGAGTTAATCGAGCACCGAAAGTAGACACTTGAACGATAAGTGTAGCATCTTTATTAGTGAGCTTGTAGGCATTGACGGAACCGTCTTTGCTAATAGGGAAACTCTCAACGCTCATTGTAACTGTAAGTATTTTTTTATATATTTATTTTTTTTAATATAAGTGTGTGTATTGAAGGAAGAATATAAAGTAACAAGTTTAAAATGAATTAAATTATATGGATGCGAAAAAAAGATATTTAATTTAAGTATTATTGTGAGTAAGCTATTTTTATTGGCTGTGGTTTATTTTGATGAAATAAATTGCTACTTTTTAACTAATAAATTCAAATATTTATTTTTGATCAAAAAAATTAAGGTAATGGAAGTATGAACATATATAATGAAATGATTTAATTTTATAAACTGTTATATTTTAGAATTTATAGGATTTTTTTTTGGAGATTAGCTATATTTTTATTTCTCAATATGTTTCAGTTATTATAAAATAGTCTATAATTGATGAAACACTGGGGAAAAAGTTGTGTACATAAACTTTCATTGTGAATTTTAACTCAGATCCGTGCCAAACCCTTCAATTTAATCGCACTAAAAAAAAATTATATGTTTAGAGCTATATTTAATAGACTATAAAGGTATTTCACAAATAAGGGGGATGGGAAGAGGAGGGCCTCTAAATGCTCATTGCTTTTATATTGGAGATGTTTCGAAACACAACTATTCATATTCAGCTTGTAAATTTAGTACAGTAAAAAATACAAGTTTAATAAGATATATCTGCTAGTAATAGAAATTTCTTAAGTATAATAGTTCAAGTATAATAGTATTAAAGGTATTAGAAACAAATGTCAAGTAACTCTAATTATATCTATTATATAAAAAAACGACTCTGTAATGTATTGTTTTATCAATATCAAATATTATGTATCGTTTTAACGATTTTGATCAGAATTTATTTCAAAGCAAAAATGTTTTTTAAACTTTTATATTAGCGTATAGTTCAAATGTAATTAGTATCTATTAGTAAAAAAAGATATTATGCTCAATGATTATATATTTCAAGGTAAAGTCAATAAAATTTCATCTGTTTATAAGCCATAAACAGTTTAAAATAAAAAAGAAGTAAGAAAGAGTTTGGTTAAAATCAAATTTAACTTGATTTAAAGAGTTTTGCAAATAGTTTTTTTTTTTTTTACAGGGATACCATCTAAAATTTGTTTTATTTTTCCTTATTGACCAAATAACAAAAAAAAATTTAGGCAAGATGAAACAGTTAAATATATTTAAACAGGCCTATTTCCCTATTATCCATTCTTAATTTTCAAGAATTTAAAAATCAATAGTGTAAAAAAAGCTAAAAAAAAATGTATTTTCCAAATAGAGAAAGCCCGCTAGTTAAACTATCAATATACAAACAACCAAATTATTTTCTGGTTGAACTTTTAGATCTTCCTGAAAACAGAATCAATTTCCAGCTAGTTTCAGCGTATAATCTAGCTCTCGATGAAATCGAAAAAATCAACTCCTCTATTAAAAGCACAAACAAGAGCAACAATGGGTGTTTAGTTACTTGTTCTTCAGGGAAATTTTTCAGTAATGGACTGGATGTAAAGACTGCACTCGGAAACGCTAGCTTTACTGAGTATTTCAACAGGTTCTTGGTTAGAATGCTAACCCTAAACTTGCCTACTATCGCTGCTATCGACGGTCATGCTTTCGCTGGTGGCTGTATTCTCGCTTTTGGTCACGATTACATTGTTATGAATAATAAGAAAGGTTTCATTTGCATGGTAATAACATCTAAATTTAATCAACTGTTAACTATATAATTATTGGTTTTGACAAATATATCCTAAAATTTCCTCGTTATATATAAGTCGCTGTAAGTTAATAACTAAATAAACTAAAAGTAAATATGTTTATATAATTATATAATGACGATTTAGAATGAAGTAGACATCAACGTTCCTCTAAGCCAGGCTAGGTTTATGCTAATGAGAACAAAAATAGCCTGCCCCAGAATCCTGAAACAGGTAACTCTAGAAGGTAAAAGATTCACTGCGCAGCAAGCATTTGATGCTGGATTTGTCGATGTTGTAGTTGATGACAGCTCCAAGGTTATCCCAGAAGCGTTTGAGCTTGGATATAGAATGTCCAAGAAAGCTATTGGAAATGGCACAAATTTCGGTATCCTAAAAATGGAACTCAACAAAAACTCTATACTTGAAATGACAAAGACCCATACTACGCCCGGAACCTATTTATCGAAACTTTAGAAATATACTTGTTTGACTATAATTTTCGCTATCGATCACCTGCCCCGATTATTTGATTTTCTTCTCTAGCTTGACAAAGTTTATATCTATCCACAGATAATCTATAACTTTTTATTTATTATTATAATTTAATTGTCCATGGAACAATTGGGCTTTACAACTAAAATTATTTAATTTTATTAATATTAATTTTGATGTTTAATAAAGAGAAACTGTTTGATAAGGGATGAGGTAGTAGGTGGAAGTGAATAGAGATAACATTAGTAAAAAACGAACCAACTCGAAAAGTAACAAAGTTGAGTAAAATATTGATGGTTTTTATTTTTGTAAATTTTTTGATTATATTTGCTTGAATTATTATTATTATTATTTTTTTGAATATCGATTTAAAAATAAAATTTGCATGTTTTACCAAGCTATACGACGGCGAATTCTATTGATTTTAATGAGTCTTTTCTTGTACCCCATCTTTGACCATTTGGCTTCATTTTCAGCTTGGATTTGGGTGATTCGCCATTTTGGACATTTTGCTACCATTCCTACAAATACTTCTGAACATCCATACTTCTTCGCCAATCGAGTGCGGGTCCAATGAACTGGATCTTCGTTTCTCAATTTAACTAGCTCTGCCACTTGCTCATCACTTAGTTTTACATACTTGTTGGTGCCATTGATGGAATCGATATCATGTTTGTTTATCAATGGAGGCAATTCGGCTTGTGATAAGGCTGATTCTTTAATAGCTTTTGAGTTTGGGACAGGGATTTCAACGCGTGATTCGAATATCGAGTTATCTTCCATGACGTACTTGGAGTATACCTTTGTCTTGAAGAAATTTTTCTTACTTGGCAATTGATTAATATCGATTTGTTGCTCATCTGTAACAAAGCCAGAAGAGTAATTTCTTGCTGAGGTTTGGTATTTGTTTATGATAAATTTTGAATTTCCTAATAATTGTTTTGCATGGGGAAAATTCGCAGGGTTTCCGTATCTCGATAGATTATTCGATTGGACTGTAGTGTAGTTATTAATGCAAACATTTTTTGGCTTTAGCAATTGCTTGCTGAGTAAAGGGATTGACGTAAGAAATCTAGTATTTAGTTTATTATTCATTTTGAAATATATTTTTGATTTTCTAATTATTAATGTTCAAAGTGTTCCCCTCACTAAAGAGTTGTTCTTTAGCGTTTATAGTTTGAATGAAAATAAATAATTAAATAGATAAATTATAATTTAGTTGGAAAGATTATAGATAAACTTTTTCTACTTAAAAAAATTAAGCTAATTAAATTATAAACTTAATATATTCGATCATTGGATTGATTATTTCAAGCCAATTATCTTTTTATAGTTCTTATTTAATTTTAATACATATCTTCCAGCGAATTATTGCTTAGATCATATTATCATTTCTCATCGATCCATCCACTAAGTTGATGAATTTTTGATCCATTGGCATAATAATCTTTTGTTTGGTCAGTGAAAATATAATAATTATTCTAAACGAATTCAAGCGCCAATAAAAAAAATTTTTACTATATTTTTTTACATTAACATTTCTATAATTTTCAATATAAAAAAATCTAAAAAAAATACTATAGAAAAAAATTTTTTCTGCGAAACTTAAGCTTAGTGTTTTTATTTACTGAATATTATTTGTGGATTTAATTTTTCAAGGCAGTTTTTTTTTATTTAATTTAAATAATTTTCTATTTTTCGATTTTTAGCCCTGATTATAATTTTTTATATTTATTTATCTTTTAAAAAACAGAATTTATCTTAAATCTGTTTCTTAATTCAAAAAAAAATACGATCTTTCGAAAACATCTATAATATATTAAATAATGTCTTTTTCAGGTGCAGGACGCGGTAGAGGTCGAGGTAATTTTCCGTTTCTTTCTACATTTTCATAGCACAACCATAAAGTGGTTTACATACTAGTCGATTTCACATCTCATACACCTTTATACAACTTCATCTCCTTTAAAGTATACATGAACTATTTTTCTAAACATACTCTCTATTCCATTAGGCGGTAGTTTTGGAGGAGGAAGAGGCGGTGGCGGTGGGTCCAGAGGCGGTTTCAGCGGCGGTTCTAGAGGTGGATTCGGCGGTGGTCGTGGAGGTGGACGTGGCGGTTTCAGAGGTGGATCTAACAACTATAATTCTGGCCCTCCAGATTCTGTTCTAGAAATGGGTTCCTTTATGCACGATTGCGAAGGCGATATGGTTTGCAAATCGACCAGCACAAAAGTTCCTTTTTTCAATGCTCCTGTCTACCTACAAAATAAAACACAAGTTGGTAAAGTCGATGAAATCTTGGGTCCTATCAACGAAATGGTACTATTCTTTTCTTTTTTTTCGATTTTATTAATTCAATTTATTCTAAAGTTAATAATATCTTATTTTGTTTTTTTAATATCAGTATATTATAGCTTATTTCACTTTATTATTGCTTTATAGTATTTCACCGTTAAACTTCAAGATGGTGTTGTTGCTTCTTCTTTCGAAAAAGACTTAAAGGTATACGTAGGTTCAGATAAACTATTACCACTCGATAGATTCCTCCCCAAACCAAAACAAGATGCTTCTAAAGGTATTTATTTTATACGTTTTAGACTAAATCTAACATACTTCTCTTTTGTTTTCAACTTAGATTTACTAATATTTAATATTATATTTTAATAGTAGTTAAGAAGAAGGGTGCTTCCCGTGGAGGTCGCGGTGGAGGCGCACCACGCGGCGGACGTGGTGGAAGCAGAGGAGGATTCGGCGGAGGTCGCGGTGGCGGCTTTTCCGGCGGTCGTGGAGGAGGTTTCTCAGGTGGCCGTGGAGGAGGCTTCTCAGGTGGCCGTGGAGGCGGTAGAGGTGGAAGCAGCTTTGGAGGTCGTGGAGGTGGACGCGGAGGCTTTGGTGGTGGACGTGGTGGTAGTGGTGGCGGTTTCCGTGGAGGCCGCTCATAAACCTCTATTTAGAAAATTAACAACTAAAGACATTATAAAAAATAAGTTTATAAAATTCCCTTTTCCAAAAAAAAAAACACTTGTTTTTTTTGAATCCTGTTTTATAACTCTTTTCTAGTTTTTTATTTATCCTTAGCTTTTTTTTTTTTTTCCTTACTAATTTCTCCACTTTTTGTTTTTTTTTTATATATTATCTCTTCGTTACATCTTTTACTTTTGTTTCATTTTCTAGCTTTTTTAAACAATAAAGTTTTCGTTTTTATTTATAAATCATTTAATTTAGTTAAAAATGTTAAAGAGCCACCTTGAAAAGTTTTGTTTTTAAATATTTTTCAATACGGTACTATCTTAAAATTGAAATAGCTTATATTTGAATATACGTCTCGATATACGTGATTTGCTATATTCTTGAAATACGTATAACCTTAAATACAGCAAACATTCTACCACTATAATTATATATTCATTTAAAATTGCATGTTAGCATAATTTAATCAAAGCTTGTTTAGAGTTTTTAGATGCATATTTTAAACACTTTATAATATTTGCAATAAGTAGACATATATTTTTTAACTTTAAATTTGTCACTCGCTTTTTTTTAGATAGTGTATTCCATTTCGTTAATTACGATTAAATTAGCTTTTAAGCTTACTAAGAATTTAATTAATCCATGAGACTTTTACAACTGGTAGTAATTTAGGGAAGTTTACATGATAATCTAGTATAAAAATTAGAATAATATTTATTCCAATAGTCGAAAATTGATATTTTTAGCTTTATAAATGAAGTGTGTGCTCTAAACTAAGTATACTGATAATTATTTTAGCTTATTTAAAAGAAAATAATTATCGATACAATTCAAGTACGCTGCCAGTTAACTTATAATTTAAAAAATTAATTTTATAAACGAAAAAAATGTTTATTGTTGTTTATTATGATCTTAGAATAATATTCACCTACATAGTGGTTAAGTTAACCATCGCAGAATAACTAACTGAATATAATTTAGGTTTTATTATTGAATTTTAGGCTAATCACACTAAACTTACTAATACCTAGTTTTAATACCTCAAGTAATTCTTTTTTTTTTTTAGCTCAATACAATAGGAACGACAAATTTTATTATTAAATGAAAATTTAACTTGCGAAATCTCTTTCTCTTTAAACTATATTTTAATTATAGTTTTAGAAAATAATATTTAGATTCAGGCCTTTTTTATGATAAAAAAATTTTTTTCTAGAAAAGATCAAGTTAATAGTTTACTCTACAGTTGATGAATTATTTGCGGCCTTATTTTATTCATATACTCTTGAACATTATTTAATTATATACTTTAGCATTTTAAACATAAGTGTTATTGATTTCTTAGTAATAAAAATGATAATTAGCTGATATTAGCAATATTCGATTTTAATTTTATTTAATTATTCTCTCCCTTCCACCCCTTCAACCTCCTAAACCACTGCTAACTTTAATCAACTTCAATCGAAACTTTAGAGCATTATCTAAGGAGCGCCTTTAAATAATGTATATTTAATGATTATCTATGTTGCAATAAAAATTTTTTTTACTAAATACTATTTCACATATTTTTTCTCGTTTCACTCAAAACTAAAAAAATTTGATAATAAAATTTAAAAAAAATGACGTAACATGGATTTTTTTTTTTCGTGTACTAAATTATAGTGCTAGTAAAGGTAATGAACAAGAACTATACACCTCATTTTTATGATTTTGTAATGACAGTACTCTTAATAGCTTCAGAAAAATTGTTTCAATATCATACAAAATGTTTTTAAAGCGATATTTTAATATCAGCGCGCTATTCACGTTATCAAAAAAACCATTACTATCTGGCCAGTCTAAATTTTGATTTTAATTCAACTCATTCTTTGGATATTTGATATATATTCATTGAAATATTATGAGATAAAAAAATCATTAGTTCATTTGATTATATTTTAGCTCTATACTTTTACCAATTTAAGAATGTAATTAATCTTGTAGATTTTATTAAATAAAAAAACATACAATTTTATTCAAGTAAGAATGATCTATCTGAATTCGGTTGATGGTTCATTTTGTCATTTTCACAAGCAAACTTAAAGCAGAAATTTTGTATATCTTGTATGCTTACTGGCGAATTCAATTTCTATAGTAAATAATACTAAATCATATATATAAAATAAACGTGTGAAGTTTGGAATTTGGATAAAAATTGATTCATATTAGATTTTTACACTTGGATGATGTTTTGAAGAACCTTTTTTTTTTAAAGTAATTTATCTGTTCATTAAAATTATATGTATACATAATTAACTGTATGTGCTATTTTTGATAGAATTTTCTAACTATATTGTAAAATAAAACCTTATAAAGATGAATAGGGAAGAAACAACAGAAATAGATCTGATCTTTGAAATAGTCTTGAAGTACATTTATCTATTTTTATAATCAATGAGTTTAAAATATCTTTTATTTCTTGTCATGAAAAATTGGCTAAATTCTTTGAGCTGTTTTAAAGCATCGAATCTACGATATGGTTCTATTAAGCCGTTATGTCAGAAAAAAGGGAACGCGTTTAAATAAGTGATCTTGTCACATTTTTATTGCTTTGTTAACTCATCTAGCATACCTTGTTAGAGTTCAGTATTCTACCAGTTTCAATATACTAAATTAATAGATGAAAACTAGTTAATTCTTATCTAAAGTCAAAACAATTTAGAAAAAATAAAAGATTTTAATATCCACTTGTATCATAATATATCTCTTACATTGGATTTCTTCGTGATTATTAATAAGCTCGTTAGTATTGTTCTGTTTATAAATATGGTTTAAGTAATAGGAGATTTCATTTAAGCATAAGTAAAACGAGGGTTTATGAAATAACGTATAAAAATCGAATTGAAATGCCAAAGAAAGATTTTCGATATAGTCTATCTGCAACACATGCTAATTTTCGAACATACTAGTGCTATAGTATCTTTATCTGTGTTTTGATAAGATGGTATTGCTATTAATGATATATGTAGCTAATATACCGCCAGCAAATAGAGATCCAATCAATTTTATTTATAGATATGATAAATTTATCATTTACGCATAACAAAACTATATAACCAGAATTTTGGTACCATACTAAGTAACTTTTTCAAGTTTAATAAAGGAAATTTAAAAAATAAATATGAATCTTTATATTGAATAAAAGATGGGGTAGATTTAGGTATAACAATGTTGCTATCTAAGAAGCCATAAATTTTTGTACGTTATAAACACTTAAAAAACTTTATTAAAAAAGAGAAATAGTGTTCCTCTATAAGTGTATCTACTGTTTTATGAAAGAATATAATAATATACGCAATAGCCACTTAGTGGATAATTATGAAGGTTATAGCTCAATTTACTAACCTATTTATATATACTAGCTTAGAATAACTTTAGAATATTCGAAAACTGTGACACAGTGTGATCAACTCACCAGGTAGTAAATCAGACAAGTTTCTTATAACTTGGAAAAGTAATACATTTTCTGGTGAATAATATAATTAATACTTGCACTAGGATCATATTTTTGCAGCATTATTTAACAACTGTGTATATTCTGAGATTCGCTACTGCAAAAATCCAAACGATGTATATTAATTTATTTCAGTTTAGAATGAATATTTGAAATCAATTTTCATGGTATTATAGATATTAAAAATTTTGAAAAGCCATTGATCAAAATTAAATCAAAGGCTGAAGAAAAATTACTTCGTTATAAAAATAACAAGAGCATAATTTATTATAAAAGTTTTGTGGTATAATTATAGTATAATGATTAAATTGAGAAGAAAACGATTTATCAATAATTTCTCATAAGACGCTTTTGAATTTGATATAAAATATGATAATATTAGTTAAAATTCAAGAAAAGTAAAATCTGAAGCCCTTAAAACCATATTATATTCATTTCACTATAATTAGCTAAAATTTAGTGGTTCAGAATCTTTTCAGAAATAAAAAAGCATGATTAAAGGAGGAACTAAATAATAATTTAGAAGAAATTGTTATTTTTACAACTTGGAATTACGCATTCCAGGTCTGACTCTTTCGGTTAGAAGAGAAGATATGGCTTCCTTATTCTTCTGAGATTTCATCAAGCCATAAGTGGTACCACCGTTGATAACTTTTTTGGACAGCTTAATGCCAAGGTCGATTGAAGTTTGCAATACTTGATCCTTATCGACAGCAAAGTCGACTAATCCTGCTTGAATTCCTTCTTCAGCGGTAAATCTATGGCCATCGACTAAACATTTATGGACATAACGTGGGCTGCTCAGCCTGGATCTCATGAATTGAAAAGTTCCGTGATCGAGAGGGAAATCAATATCGATCTCGTTCTAATGAAACGTAAATTAAAAATGATTAATGTACTTTTATTTCCATTTAAAAAATATTTGGATAAGGAGAGGCAAGAATGGTGAAACTTTGGATTATATAAAAATAAAGGTAGATATATATTTACCATGCATATGTAGCCTCTAAATTTATTCATAACAACGTAATCATGCATACTTGCGATCATACACCCGCCAGCGAAAGCATGCCCATTAACGGCAGCGATGGTTGGTAGCTTGAACTCAAGGACGCGAGCAATCATGGCAGAAAATACCAGCCCAAAGTCTTTCTTGCCTAGAGACTGTTCAATGTTTAGCCCATTGCTGAAAAACTTTCCGCTTGAAGTTGTGACAACAAATCCACGGAGTTGATCTTTTTCGCCACTTTTGTATCTGCGAGCTTGTGCTTCGAATTCGGTGTCGAATACTAGGAGAATTTTATCAAGTGCTTGGTTGAATGCTTGGCAAAACGATATAGTCAACCTATTTTCAGGCAAGTCTACTAGATGAATTATGAATACATACGTGTTTATTTCCTCTTTTAAGTCAACTTGTAATCTGACAAGTGCCTTTTCGTTGTTTGGATAGTTGTACACGCTCATGGCTTACAGAGGAATCTTATCCTTTCTCAAGATGTGTCTATTAGTGCGAAAAACTACAAGTATAAAACTTAATTGAATGAGTAAAAAGGCGAGTAAGAGAGAGACTGAGTTGTTATATAACATTTTTGGTTGAAGCTACTTTGAGGGTGTTAGTTATAAGCTTTTCGCTATAGGGTCAGATTATAGTGCAAGAAATTATCATATGCCTCAATAAATTTCAGTCCAAGTCTATAGGAGAATTTTTTCTTTTTTACAGAGTTTTTTTTATTTATTTAACTGAGCTTCAGATTTCTCCTTAAAATATTAGCATTTTTTTTTTTTTTTTACAAATAACGTAAAATAATGGCAAAATTTGCAGAATGTTTTATAAAAAGAGAATTTAAATCTAAATTCTATTCGACAAGTCTATATTTTTTACTCTGTTTTTATTATTTATTAAAAAGATACCAAATTTTTGTGGGCAACAATAAATTCTTCACGATACAACTTATAACTTTAAATCTAAACAATTGCTTATCCTTTATATTCGTATCTGCGTAAAATGAAGTTTTGAAAATAATATAAAACAAATCCTAAATCTACTAATCTATAGATGTATCTGTAATTATATTAATTTTATATCGCTATTGCAAAGCCTAAAAAAATATCTATGCTGTTTGTATTGTATAATGCTTAAAGGGTAAAATAGTAGTAATGATTAAACGATAAAAAAAAGCATAATAAATACAAAGAAAATATTATACGCTATAAATATGTTTAAACGTGCAAAAATAAAATTTTCTCATAATTTTTGCGCTTAAAACAAGAAATGAAAAGATCAATTACAATTTTTTTAAAAATAATTATATTTATAAAATCAAAAAAAATGTAAAATATGTAAAACAGAAATCATTTTTCACAAAATAGTTAAAATCTTGTTTAAACCAATATATATTTATTGCATTTTCCTCCTTCAAAGTAAAGTAGTACTTACAAGAAAAAGAATAAAATACAACATCTTGCTCATGATTATACCAATCAAATATTCCAATTAAATAATCCATATACCTTTCCATTTTGTCGAAATTATATCGCCAATGATGGATTGATATTTACTTACAGCATTTGTTTAATTGTGTGTGGAATATTTAATGTGAAACATACACTTTTACATAGATTTGGAACTATACCATATTTCCTATATCGTTTAAAAAGTTCGTATTTTTTTAGCGCGTATTTTAAAAAAAAAATAAATTTACGATTTTAGTATTATAATTTAGCTGATTGATAGCATGGTTTAGAAAAACTAAACGATCAACCCATTAAAGTTGCTGCTGATATATAATGGTATAAGATTGAATTGCTATAAGATCCAGATGACAATTAAATAAATTATTATAAATATATTTATTTTTTATTCATGGATCAAAATGAAAAAAATAAATAAAGGAAAAATAAAGATAATTAACAACACAAATTTAAAAAAAAATTGGCAAATATAGGTAGTGGAGAATTAGAATAATAGAAAATCTCGCAAGAAATTGTACTAGAGACTTTCTATATCATTAAAGTAATCGCGCAGCTGCGATTGGATAATCACAGCTCTATCGCGCACATCTAAATTTTCATCGTCTTTAAGTTTAGATGTAAGTTCAAGAATCCCCAGTCTCTCGAATTTTTCTGCTATTTCTTTCTTATTTGATACACCAGATGGGTCATCAAATGACAAGTTCGCTATACACCATAAACATGCTACCTTTATATCAGGAGAGCTAGAAGTCTAAATAAACAAGAAATGATAAATTAAAAAAATATTAATATTTGTAAATATTATAGACGTTTATTTGAAATTTTTTTGAGTAAAAAAATAAAATATAAAAATTATCGAGAAGGAGAAAAAGGATGATTCCTAGCTTAGTTTATGAAAATCATCGTTTCACTCGATGATTAAAGTACATCAATATAAAATAAATAAACTTACTAGTAAAGTGCTTAACAAAGAGAGTAATTCATCATCGTCATAAATAATTCGCTTATACTCATCTGCGCCTACAGCTACATTTGTCATCGTATATAAGCTATGAATAACACAGTTTTCAATTTTTGAGTTGAGTAGATTCTTCAAATGTACTCGTAATCCTTGCACTCCTAACTCTTGAACTACATACTCAATATCATCAGATGTGCTACAAACTAAATTCCTTAAAATGTTCGAAGACTGTTCTAAAATATCACTATCCGTATTACTCAGGTATAACTCCAGCCTGGAAAACGTGAGATTTGACATAACGCTTCTTTTGATATTTTTTTCTGACATTGATAACATATTCTTGAACGTCCATAAAACATTTCTGGTAAGCTCTTTACTATCAGTGTCAAGTAATTTAACTAATTTTGAAGATATACCCATCTCAATTGCTTTTTGTCGCATCTGCGAGTAATCAAGAAATATATTGGGGAGAGTCGAAGTCGACATAATTCTCACTTCAACAACTGGGTCGTCTAATAGTTTAACAAGAAGTCCAAGTATGTTTGTGTCAGACAACTTTGTTCGTGTTATTTTTGGTGACCTAGATAAGTACCTAGTGCACAAACACGAAGCTGATCTCACCCTAAAGTCGCCATGTGCGAGACCACGTTCGATAATGTTGATAATTCCATTTTCTGTGGCTAACATTCGACCTTCTTCTTTACTTGATACCATCTCTGAAATGGCTAATATTGAATTAAATTGGATTTTAATGTGTAATTCCACGTCAACAAATTCGCTTTCCTGCTTTTTCTCAGAGTCAAGCACCAAATTTATTAGCTCAGTTATAAGTTTAGCGTCGCTAGAAGCGTTTTGCATTTCAGTGTTTTCATGACATAACAGGCTTAGCGCTTCAACAGCAGAGAGTCTGTATTTGTTATCTTTTATTATTAAACGGCTTATAATCGGGATTACTGTAACTGCCAACTCTTGTGGATTTACTCCACTTTCCAATGAGCCTCCAAGCCTAGAAAGTCTGATTGTTAAAAATAAAATATAATCAAAAGTTAATATATGGGCATTCATACATAAATTGTATGTAATAAAAAAAAAAGAATAAATGAGTTAAAAGGCAAATAATTATAAGAAATTGAAGAAACGTATTAGGCTCTGAGCTGAGATATTTCTGCATCGTAGCAAAAACACGATTGTAAAATTTAAAAAAAGTTTATAGAGAATAGTGAAGGTTTTATAATCTTACAGTTTGCATATCGAGATTTGGATTTCAATATTTTCGGATTTAAGCTTGCTTATAAAGTCATTAAAGAACTTTGAATTGTAATTTTCTAAAAAAAAAAATCAAAAAAAAATTTTTTTCAAATGTGATGTAAAATAAATAAAGATAAAAACAGTTAGGCGACCAAATAACGATACAGATATGAATGAAGGGTTTAGAAAAAATTTACCGTTTGAGGAAAAGATAATTTTTGCTGACTTTGGGTTTTCATAAGCTAAAGCAGCTAAAGCGTTTAAAGAAGCAACGACTATCTATTGAAATATCCACAAATATAATATAATTAAGATAGTTAGAAACACATAATGTAAGGTGTACGAATAAAGTGATGATAAAAAGTACTTTTTCGTATGGAAGATCAATAATTTTGATAATATGCGAGACTATATTTAAGCTCAAAACATATTGCTGTCTGTTATTATTGATGCATAATTTTTCGATGATAGATATTGAATTGATAGTCAATCGCTGTTGAGAAGAGTTAAGCTCCTTTAAATTAGAAATTTTTTCTAGTATCATCACGAGTGGGCGACAAAGGTCGTTCTAATTATTACATAATTTTAATTAATTAGAATATATATTAGAATTTTAAATTAAATAAATAACATCGAATTCGAGAAAAACTGATTCAAAGCTTGCAAGAATGTAAGCAAAAGAAAACAAAAAGATTATTAGGAATAGGATTACCAAACAACTTTCAATTGCCTTGGATAAGCTGTCATAAATCATGATTTGGTTTATGGCTCTAGTTAGTATTTCATAAATCCCAAAATCAGATTCAGAATTTAAGGAACTGACTAAAATTTTAAAAACCTCTATCCCACTCAAATCTCTAATAAGCTCATAACATTCCTTGCCTATTATTATATGGATGTAAATAAGTCATATAAAAATTATGAGAATTCGTAGTAGTAAAAAAAACATATAAAAAAAATACTGTGCAAAATGCTTGTAAAAATTAAGCAGGCCTCAGTTCTTATGCTTAGATCTTTGCTATTATCCGTTAGCAGTTTTATAATTCTACAAGTAAATGAATTCACATATATAGCCTAGAGCATAAAGTAAAAACAATGACAGAGTAGAAGGTAAATTCAAAATAGATGGTACTTACATTGGTATTATATCGCTTTCATTGCAATAAATTCTCTTTCTGTAGTTGTTACCGATTATAGAGTTTTTTATGGATTTAAGAGAAGGCAAAAGCTTATTGTTGTCGAAATAATCTAGGGTTTGTACGTGTTTGGGTTTTGGAGATATCATTTCGATATTCTGTAGCTTAGCAGATACAATAAATGAAGGTAGAGTATTCTTAGGCTAGTAATAAATGAATATAAATGATATATGAGATGAGAAATTCAATTTTCTAAAAAATAGCAGTTCAAGTATTAAATAATAAAGCTTAATAAGAGAAAAACATTTATCTATTAATGTAAGCTTTTAGATTTAATGTTTTAAACTACATTTTAAATAAATGGTACAAATACCGACTTTTCTATCGAGTTACGCTTCTAGATTGAGCTAAATAAAAAACAATACCATTTAAACATTCTGATTCAGACTCTCCCTATTTTAAACAACTAACTCTAATTTGCTGCAATTTCCCCTCTCCATCCATTAATGATATCCGCTATTACAATTGGCCTGCTTTATGTACCAACTCCATATTTCAGCCAAGCCCGCCAATAATATTTATTATTTAGATTATACAAATTTTCAGCTAGTTTTATCTGAAGGAGTTTTCAAGCCAATTTATTAAGAACATGTGTACCGTTTTCATAAGCAAAATTTGTATTAAATCACACTATAAGATTTCCTTATACGCAGGAGTCTATCAAGTAATAAAATCTATAGGTTTTAAAATATAATTTCAAAAAAATTATTAATGAGCTATCTATCCATACTGTGCCTAGTCCCCAACTCGAATCAGTAAAACTTTTAATGATTATAACTTTAACTGAATTAATATATACCACCACTAACTCATGTTATTTTTTATACTAAATACCAAATCTATTAAATCACATGTTTTTTTAGTTTGAGAATAAAGAAAAAAAACGTATTTCCATACAATAAAGTCAAGTATACAGCTTACTTGTTTCAAGAGCGCTTCCACTAATGTTAGTCATAATTATATATTTGAACTAATCTTAAAACATAAAAAGAACCTAATCTGTTGATACGATATAGATAATACTAGTATATATTCTATTTGAGTAATAAATCCCACTATTAACTAGGCTATTTTAAGAGGAAGAAACACAAGCTGTCGAATATTGTCGCATATTCACATTATGAAAGTTTATAAATAAAACGGTGAATAAGAAAACTTTATACAATTTTTTCTTTGTTATAAAATTTATTTATACATTTATGTTGAAACATTATCTGAATAAATTACATTTTAGCTTAAATTCAAAATTTAAGCGGTGTTACTGATTTTATATTTCTTTAAAAAAGTATATACACAAAAAATTAAGAATTATTTAATATTTTTTATAACTAATACTCTACCCAAATTTTATTAAATATAAACATCTTGGTTATTATTGTGAATTTATTCTCTATAATCACTTGCCAATCAATTATCTTTTAAAACTGTATTTAAGTTTTAATTCGAAATATATATCATATATATATAATTTTAAGAAATTACATTAGCTTCAACGGGGGGTTTTTTTTATAAAATCACTTGGATAACTCATAATTTATGTGTATATATAGGATCAAATAATTTATAATTATGTGGATTTTTATAATTTCGATTATAGATTGATTTTATTTAAACTTTTTATATTTAAAAGTATTGCTCTTATAAACTAATTATATTTTTAATCTGTTTTTAATATTATTAACTTCACATAATTTAAATGTAATAAAATACATAAAAATCACTAATTTACAATTAATATTTTTGTGCTAATTATTTTTTTTTTAAATGAGCGAGTATTTATAAAGCTAGGCGTTTAATACTATGGTAATGCAAAATTTATGTTTTTGTCGATATACACATTTGCAAAATCTATTCATTCTTAATGCTAAAACTTAATTTATTTACATCCATCAAAAACTTAATTTTGAGCTGGAAAACTCAACATTTATATAATCCACCATTTATAATTTCAATCAAACTTTAGAAATAAAAGTAATTCACTTTTTTTATTATAATAAAGCAGATACGATATTAAATTAAATTAATTCTAATAACCTAGTCTTACTAAAAAAAACAGATGCTCACAAGTACATTCTTGGATTATCTGATTATTTACTAGCTTAAAGCAATGAGCTACATATCAAAGCGAAGCTATTCGGCTTATATTTTAGACACAAATGTATGGGCTAATGATCTCTAGTTTACTATTATTAATTCTTAAATTTTGAAAATATTATAATATTTAGAAATTATAATCTGTGTGAGAGTAAAAAGGAATTTATTAGTTTAAATATTCCAACCTGTTACGAATTTCATAGATATATATCATATTCAATCTTAAAT
This sequence comes from Smittium culicis, assembly GCA_001970855.1. NCBI lineage: Eukaryota > Fungi > Kickxellomycota > Harpellomycetes > Harpellales > Legeriomycetaceae > Smittium > Smittium culicis. The sequence continues at coordinate 4,658 of LSSN01002482.1, read as the reverse complement.
TTTGATAATTGCCTTTACGTATAGTAAGACCAGTCAAAAAACCATGTTTTTCTTTTCTTGAGTTGCATATGTCTGCTTCTTATTATTTATGGAGGAAAGCCCAAAAATAAAACATCACACTGGAACTATTGAGAACATAAATTGTATTTTGGGCTCTCAAGATATTCATAAACCAACATTTATCAAAATAATAAACTTTGATTGGTAATAATAATTTAAGTGTCGATTTAATGAAACCTTTGAAGGAAAACGTTGGGTAGCTTAAAGGTTGCGAATTAATTATTGGCTGAAAAGCAATTTTCTCCAAAAATAATAAAATAGCAATGAAATTCCACTATGTGATAGCCAATAATTATGTTTATTTTCTGAACTTCATTTTATTTAAAACTGAAAAGCTAAAAAATATATTTATTTTTTATTGCCTCAGTTATATTTCCTTCATGCTTTATCAAATTTAACGCCAACGTTTTCGGCCATATAAAATATGAACAATATCGGCTATAAAAAAAGAAAGTTCACGATATTCGACCCAAACGAGGGCAACAAGAGAACTCGAAACGAAAATGATTATAGATCAAACAAAACTGCCTCACCAACCACTTCCCCAATCCCAGGAGTTAGAGTGACGCCTGATATGCATAGAAGGCTAACCACAATTGTAAAAAATACCTTAGAATTACCACATACTAGGTACTCCCAAGATACTACTTTTATGCTTAAAAATAACCTTTTCGTTATCGCTAATTAATTATTATTCTTGATTTCCAATAACTGCGTCTTCCAGATTTCCAGGTATAAAAAAATTATATTTTATTTATTTATGTTTTTTTTTAACCCAATGTATATTATAATAACGAGATTAAATTAAAATTCTAGGTTCACAACCTGTTAGCTTTCAAAAATCGCATTTTGAAGAGTTGAAATCAGAAAAGTAATTTTTTTGAAACAATATTTAAACAATCATATATATTTTAATTTTTTTTTTGTTTTTTTATTAACATATTTATTATATTTTAGCTACTTTGTTTGCGAAAAATCTGATGGAGTTAGAGTATTAATGCTAATGACTCTCGTTGATAATCGGCCTCAAACTTTTTTAGTACTAACATATCTATTTTATTATTTCATTATTACTAAAGTTAAATTAATTTATACTAATGATTTCATTTTTAAAATACCTTAATTAAGTTTGATAGACATAATAACTATTACTACGTGGAAAAACTTGTATTTCCTTTACCTGAAGAACCAAATAAAGATATAAGTTTTCACAATAATACAATAGTTGACGGCGAGCTTATTGAAGATACTTATCCTGATGGAAAGGTTCACAATTAAAATTTATTTCAAATATTTAAGTAGTTATCAAATGACCATTTTATATTTACTGTCGAGTAGTAATTTAAATCTTACATCATTACATTTAATAGAAGAAAAAAATATTTCTTGCCTTTGATTTACTTTCAGTAAATGGCTTAAATGTCATGAGTAGAACACTAGATAAACGACTTGGGGTATTTATAATAATTTCCATTGCTTTTACTTTGAGGAGTTTAATTTTATCTTACTCTTCTAATATCTATTTTTGGCCCAGTACTTTCAAACAATTCTCAAACTAAAATAGTAATCTAACTTTAAATTATACCATTTCTTCATAATAGTATTTACATGTCAATGTTCTTAAGCCATTATCCAATTTTTTAAAAAAGAACGAACACTACCAAAAAGTACAACAGTTCGAGTGAGCCATTTAGCTTTATAATATCTTGAATTTATTTATATTTGTATTATAATATCTATACTAACTTTATTTTATTTTATTTTTTAATTGCAGGTTTCAAATAAAGAAAATGGAGCTTTCATATGGTTTAGGAAAAGTTATTGACATCGATATTCCAAAACTGCTACATAAAAACGATGGATTAATATTTACTTCATCTATCGCTCCATATATGCCTGGAACTTGTAATAAAATGTAAAAATTCCATGTTTTAATACTACTCTTTTCAATTATTTGTATAATTAAAGGATGGTTTCTCAAAAAACTTGATCTTATTTCCTTATGTTTACTAATTTCCTTTTACCGAATATCTTAATAATTTAGACTGAAATGGAAGCCTGCAGAAGATAACTCGATAGACTTTAAAGCTATTGTTAAAGATGAAATTACCGATGGTATTCCCAAAATAGAATTGCACTCATGGGAAGGAGGTGATAGCTATTCCTACTTTGCTGATTTATCCGTAACGCCTGAAGAATGGGAAAAGTAAGTTTTTTTTAATTAAATTTCACTTATAGATCGTCATTTCTACAGTTCGCAATATTCTTTTTTTTATAACGATTTTTATTTTTTCATATTGAACAAAAAGATAAGCCAAGCTTCTGTTTATTATCCTTATTAGATTTAAGCTAAACAAAAGCTTTAATGGTAGCATTATCGAAGTAACAATCCATTCAATTTATGAAGAGCCATACAAATGGATATACATGAGAAATAGAGATGACAAACCTCATGGAAATCATATTTCCATCGTCAACAAGATCCTTGTTAGCATTAAAGACAGTATTAGCTCAGATGAGGTATTACAAATTTATTTTTATTTCACTTATTAATATTGAACTAATCATTACTAAAAGACACCTTTTTTTGTATTAATAATAATAATAATAACAAAAGCTAAAGGAACAGTCTGAATTAATCCGTGATGAGTGGAAAAAGCGAAACTCTAAATAGATCCTCACCCATATTAATAAGTGACCGGTTTTATATGCCTTAAAAATATTTAATTTCCGATATTCGTAGATTATTTATCATAAATTCTTACTTTAACCCAAAGTTTTTATTAATTATACTTGTTATTATTATTGCTTTTTAAGTATTTTTTTGTTTAATGTGGATTAGAATTTAATATATTATTTATTCCAATTTACTTTCCTTTATATTTTAGTATGTTTCTGTTTTTATCAAATAGTTTAATAAAATAATCTTTCTGTACGAGTTATTATCTTTGTAACCACGAAGAATTATAAACCATTGCAGAATTACTATATAATTTCAATATTTTCATTTTTCTACAAATAAAAGAAATAATATATATTTGAGCTTTAAATTTATCAAGTTAATTTATAGTTATACATAAATTATGATATATTTATAATCAAAATATGGCAGCCTTATATTTTTTATGATAATTTCCGATGTTTATATAAATTACTTTTAAAAAAAATCATATTATTAAGATGGCCTTAAATACAGCTGGGCATTTATACTTCCTTCGACTTAATTGCGATATATTAAAATGCATGTGATTAAACTCACATTCCTTAACTATGAATAAGTTAATTTAAAAAAATATTATGAGCAGGCACTGTATTTCCATTCTTTTTTTTATATATTACCTCAATTTTTTTTTAAATTTAATATTTTGCCAAGGAAAAATTCCAAATTAAGAATAGTAAACAATGAATTAAAAAATTTTTATAAAACATAAACTAATAAATTAAAATCAACATCGAGTTGGTATTTGTTATAGCCAGTCTATTCGAAAAATTCAAATTGTTAATATAGTTTTGAAATTCCTATATCCATCTAGAAAATCTGCTATTTAGATGTACATTTAGTCAAAAAAATCATTTATATAATAATCATTTGAATTTCAGGCGAATTTACTAATTATCATTTAATTATTCCTTTGATACTATTATCTATATTATTATTAAATACAATACTTCGAATGATGAAGTGTATTTAAGTGTAGGATGTATTGATTCTTTAAATTAGTATATTTGATTATTAAATAATATAAAATAGGTACTATAAAACACTATCTATACTTTTGTAGTTTTGATATTGATAATTAATCATAATAAAATGTATGTTCTATAGATAATGGTGTTGAAGTATATTTGTCTATTTTTTGAAATACTTGAGATCTAATTTCAAAACCAAATCACTATTATTAGGCAACCGTTTTTTTTTTTTGCAGATACTAGAATCTATATATGCGAATAGTAATTTACAGAAAAATTTACAGCATTTTGTGCATTAATCATATAATTGAGAATTTTTTGCAAATTGAATAAAGTAAACGAAACAAAGAGTGTATGATTATGAATTTTTCAAAAATATATAAATTGATGCCTACATAATCTTTATTTGAATACATATAATATTTTCAGCTGCCAAGGTATTTGAGTATTATCTATTATTGTTTGAATTTTGTTTATATATTTTACTTTGAGCTTATCGACTCCCTCTACAAAATAATAAATTCATTTTGATATACTTTTATAATAATTACACTTTAGGCAATTTGTTAGTTTAGTTTGTACCTTTTGAAATAGATATATATAAAGATCTAAAAACAGATCAAATAAAATAATTTTATTTATTAAGTAGATTAATGATGACCTCTAAAGGTATCCTTTAAAAATGATTTTATGTTAAATTACTCAATAATTGTATATTTACAGTACAATTGTAAAATGTTTTATAAAAATTGTAGTTTATTTATTTATTTTTATCTATATCTAATAAATAACTAAATCCTTTTTTAGTTTAATCTGATATAATATTTAAGAGTATAAATTGATCGATTTTTATTTTTTCGCTGATTATTTGCGAAGCTTCAGGCAGAATTATTGAATACAATCTTTTT
>LSSN01002480.1:0-33176 GCA_001970855.1 Smittium culicis | reverse complement strand
GGTTCGAGATTTCGAATCTCGAATCTCGATTCTCCTCATCTTGAATTGGAGAAGACATGATCATCTTGGAACTTGTGGTCCCCTGTACTCTATCTGCAAAGATCGATGGATTGTCGGCTTCAGTTGAAGAAGTACTGCTGAGCTCGTCTGAGCTTGAGTTGATGATCGTCATTGACGATTTGCTCGATTGGTGATTTGAATAAAAAAAATTTTTTTAAGAGTATAAATTTTAATCAATTATGATTGGCTACTTCCAGAAAAAAAGCTTAGGGAAGAGAGAGAGTTTTTTATGTCGTCCCATTCATTGTTTGATTCATCGTCTGATTGTACAATCTTGGGCTTGTATACTGTTTTATTCAGCATGCCCATTTTTGCATTCGAGATTGTGGATTCGTTTTTTTTTTGAGATTTTAAGAGTATAAAATGTATTAAATTTTGATTGGCTTCTTCCAGAAAAAAAGCTTAGGGAAGAGAGAGAGTTTAGCTTGTCAATGGCATTAATTTTTTTCTTGAGTGCATTTTTTTTGCTGTCAGATTTTATCGCTCTCTTAGATGCGTTGAAATAATTCATATATTCATTTACGCCTACTCTTAAAAATATAAACTAAAAATACAATAAGCTAAAAAAATCTTATAATAAAATCCTCTGGCGGTTTACCGCCTGCTTTATTGAAACTAGTTTAAAACATATATAAAATAAATATAAAACTACTTAAAAAATATTATATAAAAAATTCGCTCAGCCAACTCCCCTCCGGCCCTGTAGGGCCTCCGTACCTGAACTCTTAAATATTTAAAGCTTTTTTATTGGACTAATCTTAAAAAAAAGCTTAAAATGGAGAGGGAGGGCAGACATATATGTATGGAGAAAATTTTACTCCGAAAATGGTTAAGATCAAACAACATCGATGATGGTAATAGTATTGGGAATGATATCTTGTTATTTGGGAGTTAAGTAATAAAATGTGAGACGAAGATATGATAGAAATGTAAAAAAAAAATGGGGGAATTGGGAATGGGTTGAAATTCAAATTTATATATTAATATATGTATACTATTTTTGATAGAGAATATTTAAATGCGGGAAGGATAAAGCATCTATAGGAATAATAGAGAAAAGTTAGGATCATATAAAAAAATTCGGTTGATAACATAAGATTATAAAAGAAAAAAATAGCTTACAATTCTGACAGAAGCACCCATAGCACGTGGAGGCAAGTTATTTCTGAATCTGGCTCTAACAACACCGGAGTTACCGTGAGGTCTGCTAATGCGACCCCAAATGACTCTATATCTGGTACCGTTGATTTCTCTTTTACCGCGGTAAACGTAGGCGATGCGCTTACCCAAGTAGAAAGAGGTATCTTTTTTATCGTTGACACCTTCGATTTGGATCAAGGATGAAGATTGGGTTTGAGCTCTTTGAGCGCGTTGGAAACCCAAAAAGCGACCTTTACAATACAATCTATATGAACATTAATAGAAATAAATTAATACATGGAACGGTTGAGGTAATGGAGGGGGTAAATGAAGGATTAAGTTGTGAGTGGAAAAGGTCGAGTTTTGATTATGTGATACATGGAATTTACGTCGTGATAGAGCCGTATTAAATCGTACTAATAAATATTGTAGAAAGTATAAGTTGTGAGGATATTCTTACCTTACAGGTTGAGTCATGGTGAAAATCGTAAATCAAAGATTAAGAAAGACCGATTCAAAAGTTGAGGCAGAAAAAATATTTAGATTCAATTTTTTTGACAATTTACCAAATGCTCAAATAGTTAAACTAAGGTTTTTTTTTTTTTTTGTCGCACTTTATCAATTTGGCAAACTAAAAGTTTTTATAATACGTTATTGGCCAAGACAATAGGTATAAGATAATTGGGATAAATTAGTATTATGATAGGCTGAATTATGAATTATGAGATGTATTGGTTATTTACTTTTTTAGTCGCTAATTATTGGATACATATAATTAAGATATTTAGCGATTCGATACGAATATTTGGCATATGAATAATTATGGCAATTGGTTCAGCTAATAGTATTTATCAGATTCTGGAGTTTAGTGAATAATTGGCTATAATCTTATCGTTATGCAATAAGAGTAAGGAGTTTTAGTTCCACAGCTTCAGTTGGAGTGAAGAAGAAAGTTTATATTAGGAGCAGCTTTAAGTAATACTTTACTTGAAGTTGTAGTTATTATCTAGAAGCTACTAGTCTAAATTGAATGCCCAGAACCCTAGGATATCGCTTACAACGTTATAAAAATATAAAAAACATCTTAGTATGAGATAAGTTTAATAATAGAAATAAAACTTGATGTATACTTTAAAAACTATAGAGTTTATATAAACTTTCGAACAACAATAACTTATAGTTGAGATTGATTAAATGATTATTAATATTACTGATTATGTAAATGTTCTTAGCAATGATTCAGTATAAAACAGCTCGGCTAATATTGGTAAAATAGAAAGCTCAGCATGCTATAAAACAGTTAGTGAGGTTATATAAGCTGGGCAACTAAGTGGAACTATCGAAGCAGATTGTGATGTTGAGAACTCATTATAGAAATGAGATGATTTTGAGTGCAAGCTTGGCTGTGAATAAAAATTTTGAAGGCATAGATGGAGGTTATGTAAGATAGTAAAAGATGAGGAGCGACAGTGATATAGGGATAAACTAAAATGTAAGCGCACAAAAGTATAAGATATTGTATAGAGTGTATAGAGTGTATAGAGTGTAAAGTAATTAGACGATATTATCAGCCAATTAGGCGAGCTAGTATACGTATATTGGCCTGACCAGTTATCTTACGTTTAAAATTTCTTATTCGATTATGAACAATACCAGTAAATTAAATTAGCCAACAGGATCGATTTAGATGTAAATAATGGGTGATCATTAATATACGAATAATAGCAAAATATGTGACAGAATAATAAGGTGATTAAGATCTATTTAGCCAATAGCCTGAATCAATTTGGAGCGTAGATTATCCAATGGCATTGAACAGAAATTCCGATGAGGTAAAAACGCGAAAATACGAAGGCGCCAAAAACAAGCCAAAATGAGTTTAGCAACAAGACTGAATTATAAATTTGCTTAGACTTCTGATCAGCTAAAAGTAAACACAAAGTTATTACGACAGTAAAATAATAGTATATCCACAACCTTAGCTCGATTTGGACTCTGAAACTAGATATCTAGCACAATATAACTTTTATCCCTTTGTTACTCATCTTGTACATAAAGTTTACTCCATTCTTCCAATCATATTTTACATGAAATTCATCTAGCTTCTAAATGTCTTCAGGAATTCTCACTAATTTCGAAGTCTTTGCTAACCGACTTTCTGATCCCAATTTAGGTAAACATTTTCTTTTAATCCTTGCTCCCTTCATTCATTAAACCCCTTCAATCAACTTATCTTCGATTATCCCATCCCTGTTTTTCGTTATCATATAATATTCATCATTTATCCATTTTAAAGCTATCCCTCATTTTTAATTTGTTTCTTCATCTGTTTCGTGGATGTTTAATTTCATCCATCTTAAAATTTGTATATTATTCATCCTAATCTTAATACATCTTGATATCTCATTTTCCCTTACAAACTAATCATAACTTATCCCAATTTTATTCATCTTATTTATTTTAACTTTAGAGGTCGAGCTAAAGTGTACAATAGCTAGCGAATTATGCGATTCAATCGATTTATTCCAACCTCAAGACGGCTTACGATTTTGTAACCTTTTATGGCCATCAATAAAAAATGTATTAATAAACACTCCACCAGTTTTTATTAACTCTCATCCTGAACAAAGGCTCAGGATTACTTTAATACAAGTCATTCAAAAACTATCAAACACTGAGCTTTTGAGACCTGTTCCTATCGATATAGGCTCAACCCTCCTCCACATTGTTAGAACCGACAACGAAGAAAATTCTATACTCTCTCTAAAAGCTCTTTACGATTTACACAGAGTATACAGAAGCTCTCTTGACGGTTTTGCTATCTCTTTCCTAGATTTTGCTGTCGAAGTATATGGAAATACCGATAAAATGGTTAACGACTTAGTGACAGTATCCGATATTGCCACCCCTACCACTACTACCTCAACTCCTGCCTTTTTTTCAAACTCCCTTACTCCAAATTCTACCCCATTCGATACTGATTCATCTGATGCAAATTCTAAAAAGCTCCCTATAGGAATTCTTTCTTTCAAGGTCTTATCCGAAATCCCCGTCATCATAGTTTCTATTTTGCAATCTAATAGAAAACTAGCCCCTACTTATGTCTCAAAGCTCTTACCTTTAGTCGTCACTATGCTCGAAATAGACTTTAATTCTTTATACTCAAACCACCTTCAATCTCCTGACTCAAACAACAAAATAAACAGTAAATTCAGATATCTCATAAAAGCCCAGTCGAAGGTATATCTCTTTATTACCCCATACTTACTCACACATTTACTGCTTTATTCTTTTCTCCCACTGCCTATTTCACCTTTGCAATAGTAATATTTATTTCTACTAACTTAGCCACATCCATTCGTTCTTTATTTAATAATTTATTAGACCTTGTCTTTTCTGGCATTTTTTGTAAGAAGTTTTGGAAGCTTACTTATAAGCTATCAAAATCAAATTGCTAAAATTTTTGTACGCTTATTATCAATTTGCCCCCCTGAAGCCGTAGACACTAGGAAGGAAATATTAATCGCTGGAAGGCACCTAGTTGGAAGTGATCTCAAACAAGCTTTCATCCCTCTAACGACTGAGCTTTTAGATTCTAAATGCCTCCTTGGAACTGGTCTTACTAGCATAGAAATTTTAAGACCATACGCTTTAAGTCTAGTTGCTGACTATATCCATAATGTCCGTGCTAATCTAGACTCTATGCAAATGTCAAAAGCTGTTTACTTTTACATCGAATTCATAAATGATACTAGCCTTAGTTCTCATATACGTGCGCTAAGTGTCAAGCTTCTATTTAGTATTTCCGATAGTATCACTAACTTAGACAACAAATACATTTCTCGTCACCTTTTGAGCCTCATACTAAAGTCTTTTTCTGAAGTTGTTAACGAAGTTGCCATTATATGCGAAATTTATGAGAATAGCGATAAATCTCCAAACATAGTTGATGAAATTGCCCAGCCTTTTCAACCTAGCTCCAAAAATCCAATTTACTTGGCTAACTCTGACCACAGTCAATTCTCTAATATTGATCACTCATACTCTTTTAAAAACAAAAGCATTTTAAAAGAGCGACTAATTGAGAAAGTTAAATTTTATTCTGGTGACACTATGGACTATATTAAAGATGCAAAGTTGCTATTAAGAAGCGTCTTACTAGGCTCAATCCCAGTTGTAAATGGCTTGGCTAAATCAAACTCTATTGTTCCTGAAGGACTTGATGAAAACTCTAATACTAAGCCTTGGAAAGACAAGTTATTAGATGAGCTTGAGCTTGACATCTTTAGATCTTTACTACACAATGGAATGTTAGCATGTTCAATTTATAGCGTTGTCAGAGATCGTGAAAGCTCTGAATCAAATGTGGAACCTCACCAAAAATACAATAATTTAAACACTAACCCATGGAGCTCTTACGATGTAAATTTTGGTATTATTGACCGTGAAGAAGAAGAAGCCCTAGAATCCTTTGTCAAGATTTTCTCTTCTTTTAAGCCTAAGTTTCATCACGAGCTCTTTACAATCGAAATGGATCACATTTTTAACATAGTTATAAAACACCCCAGTTTTGTTATCGCAATACAGTATTTGCTAACTTTAGAAGCTACCTCTCCAACAATAACTTCCTTGTTACTATCTTACCTTTGCCACCGTTTTGAAGATTTAGGGAATGGCGGTAGGGAGTGCTCCACAATGATTTTACACCTATTTAAGTTAACTTTTTTAGTCCTAACAATGTTCCCTGATTCGAACGAACCTATTCTTCAAAAATATATATCCCAGATCATTAAAAAAACTATAGACCTTTCTTCTAGCTCCTCAAACCCCGAATACTATTTTTTACTTTTACGATCGCTTTTTCAAAACATAGGTGGCGGTCGATATGAAAGCTTATATAAAGAAGTAATTCCTCATTTACATGAATTACTTGAAATGCTAAACAGCACAATTAAAACAACTCATAAAAATTCACTGTTACAAAACTTGCTAGTAGAAATCAGCTTAACTGTTCCCGTCAGATTAAGCGTTTTGCTTCCATTTTTATCGCTGTTAATGTACCCTCTATCTTTGTCCTTAGATTCCACCCAAAATTTAGTTACTCAAGGCTTAAGAACTCTTGAGCTTTGTATAGATAATTTAACCAGAAAATTTTTAGACCCGATTCTAATTCCTGTTATCAACGATATATTAAAACCTTTTTGGAAAATATTATCAAATAACAATTTACATCCTTCACACGCTCAGTCAGCAGCTAGAATTCTAGGAAAACTTGGAGGAAGAAATCGAAACTTGTTGCTTTTATCAAACCTCAACGAATTTAGTAACTCTTCGCCGTCTGTAATATTTGATAACCCTAAACTATTCTCCCCATCTTTTCATTCGTTTTTCTCTCAGCCTTCTGGAATTTCTAAATCTTCAGAAAAATTGCTAGCAATCCCAATACCTTTTAGCGAATTCCAAAATAATGTAAAATTCCCAATCATTAAATCGCTTTCTCACGCGGTTATATCATTAGAAAATATTTCTGACCATTCAAGCTCTTTGAAAAGTGATTTCATAGATATTGATGTGCCAAAAATACCACTTTTTTCTGCTTGTTACTCCTTAATTAAATCATGTCTAGTGTATTTTATCCAAAATGAAATGAAATTTTCTTTAAAGCTTGACAGCAGCATATATGGACTTTATAACGAATCTATTAAATCTATTAGCTTGAAATTCGCCAGCTTTGTTGGTAATTCCCAAAAGAAACTCTTATTCCCCCTTTTGTCACAGCCTTTAACTGTTTCAAATCATCTATCAAACTTTGTTTCGTCTGATTATGTCCCAACTCCTAGTGTTTTGTTTGACCTAATAGCTAATCGAGATATAAGTCAAAATATCAATAATAACGGTGTTTATAATAAAGGTTTACAAATAACCCGATACTCTGAGTCTTGTGATTTACAGAAGGAGCCTTTGTTGATTAGTTTCCATGGTTTATTTTTATCTTGCATTTACAAGTACCCTGAGCCTAACTCTTGCTCTGTTGATTACCTTGAGCCTATTGATTTATTAGAATCCATTATCCAATGGTGTGCTTATCGTCTTGTTAGCGATTCTCTTTCAATATTGGAGCTTCTTGAAAACTTAATATTGAATGGCCAAGATTCAATAAAGTCTGACAACGACATAGTGATATCTCTAAAAATAGGATTGCACGGAATTGTCGATACAAATTCAATATATAGCACATTTTTCGAATCAATAGCCGAATCTATGGTTTCTCCAAACTACAATGTTAGAATTATCGGGAAAAATGCTTTATCTGCTCTACATAAATCTATATCTACCTTATGTGGTGATAATTCATCTTCTTCTTGCTGGCTCGGCTGTTATTATTCTATTCTTAGCAGTTTATGTTTACATTGTTATGACTCTGATATTAAGACAAAGCAGTATGCGTGTGTTGCAATACATCACTTGATTTCGCTCCTACAGCCACAAACTGATTGGCTTGAGCATTTTTCTCCAAAAATAATTAAGGCCTTATTATTTACTCTTAAAGATTCTGAAGAAAACCGAACTTTAAAGAATGATGAGAATATATCTAAAAAAACGATCTTACAAATAATCTCCCTTTGCAACAGTCCTCCAATTACAAATCCCAAACCTGAGCAGACAAGCCAGGAACCTGAAAAAAATATCAAGATTAGCCCACCTATGTCTCCAGCCCAACCTCCTAGTCCTACTAAAATCGATGAAGAATCTGATGATGTAAAAATGGCTATTGCTGGTGAAGAAAATGATGTTCAAACTGAAGACAAAGACGTAAGTGGAAATATAGAACAGATCAAAGATAAAACCAATGAAAAGGATAATTTACAAAGCAATGATATAACCTTAGAGAAGGCTAATTTACATAACAATGATAAAACCATAGAAAAGGACAGCTTACAAAATAATGATAATGCCTCAGTAGTTGACAAAATAAGTGATACCAAAGCCTTAGAAGAAGATCAAACACAAAGCAACGGTAATTCGATTAAATCAGGTGATACTCAATGTGTCGATATTGATTTATCGAAAGAAGTTGATGCCCAAAATAGTAATAAAACCTTGAATGGTGACATTCAAATATCTGATAAAGAATTGAATGCAAGTGATACTCAAAACGTAGGAAAAGTTAATTCCGATGACGACCTACAAGCTAATGATAAGAACCCGAGCGAAAATAATTCTCAAGTTAGTGATAACATTTTGAGTCAAGACATAGCAAAAAGCGATGATAATATATCGATTGAAGATGATTCTAAAAGCGATGATAGAATTCTGGTTGAAAATGACGTAGATATCGGTGATAAAGGCGAAAAGATTAGCACTTCAACATCTCGAACTTCCTCTAAATATTCTATTTCAGTCGAAAATTTAGAAACATTTAGCAAATTTTCAAAGAATAGCATAGCATCACCACATAATCAAAATGAACCCTTTGTAAGAGCATCGAGTGAACCATTTGCTAACGAAACTAGCCCTCCCTCTAAAAAAATGAAGTTCAACGATGACTATGAAATTATTAAGGGAACTATCGATGTATCTGATACTTTGATTATTGATAAACTGTCTGTTATCAAAAGTAATAACTGTAAAAACGACCCTAATGCCCATGAAGAAATACTTTCAGATGATCTGGGACCTGAAAAAAGCTTGAGTAACAGTAGCGAAGAGTCTTCCAGTTCATCGAAACCAATTGAATCTAAAGATCAAGATAACACAAGTATACTTTTCAGCTTGATGCCTATCTTTGCTAAAGAACTTGCGAATCCCAACAACTCTGTCAGAACTGCTTCAAGATCTAGCCTTTGTCTTATTGCTGAAAAGCTTGGTAAGAGCGTAACTGAAATCCTATTTTCTTTAAAAGAACGTCTTCTAGCTCCTATTTTTGGAAAACCGTTAAGAGCGCTTCCACATGGAATGCAAATCGGTAGCATTGATGCCATTACTTTTTATTTATCTCTCTCGCCTTCATTTTTGGAGATTAATGACGGGTTTATCAGGCTACTTTCTGAGGTTTTAGCTCTTGCCGATGCGGAAGATCAAGCACTTGTTAGCCATCCTGCTCAGCTTCGAAGCAGTCAGCATGTTTTAGTTAATTTGCGGTTTACCTGTATACATATGCTAACAGCTGCCATGGAAAGATCTGAGTTAATGCTCGATAGATATAACGGTACCAGAGCTAGAATAATATCCGTCTTCTTTAAATCCTTGTATAGTAGATCCAATGAGGTTGTCGAAGCTGCAAATATCGGTTTGAAGAAAGTGTTAGCAGTTCAAAAAAAGCTACCAAAGGATTTACTACAAGCTGGCCTTAGACCTATTCTATTGAATCTGTCTGACTATAAAAGACTAAATGTTCCTAGTTTAGAAGGATTAGCTAGATTACTGTTGTTATTAACTAACTACTTTAAAGTTGAAGTTGGACGTAAACTTCTCGACCATTTATTAAGTTGGGCCAGACCTAATACTTTAAAAGCCGCCTCTGATAAGTCAGCTGGCGAGATAGTTGATATAAAAGTAATGATATCAATTCTTGATGTTCTATATTTGCTTCCACCTAGTGCTAGTATTTTACTAAATGATTTGGTCCAGATGGTTGTTACTATGGAGCACCATATATGCAGAACACTATCAAGTCCATTCCGTAGACCTCTGTTTATTTTTTTGAATAATTTTTCAGCAGATTCTGTCAAATATTTCCTCGGTAAATTCTCTGATACAGGCTTAATCCAATTTTTCTTGAATGCTTTAACTAAACCAGAATCCTTTAGTCTTCGTGCCGAAACAACTAAATACTACGAGTATTTTGTTGGACTGTTAGAAAAGTCAACCGCTTTTAAAAGTATTGATGAATTCGCTTCTGTAACTGATAAAAATATTATCAACTTTGACTTTTCGTCATTTCCAAATTCAGACTACCCTGAAAGTATTACCTTTCATATTATTAGATTACACTTTTCAATGCTAATTCATGCAATTACCAAATTTAATCATACTGGGTTGGCGCATATTGATTCTTTAATCAAGTCAATGTCTTTTTTGATTAATATTCATTCCGAAACTTCTAGTAAACTAATTAGTATCGACACTGGTGATATTTTAAATAGCTCTCTTTCTAAGTCAATTTCTGATAACGATAAATCAAAAGATGAAAACTCTATGAATATAATTAACGAGGTTGACGATGATGCCAACCTTAAATTAACTAATTCTAAAGATATTGTCACTGAAGATCAAAAAGAGGTTGGTACTACTGAAGTGGTATTAGATCCTGTTGTAGTTAGTGAAGATATAAAGAAATCTCAAGCGTTATTTACCGAAGACTCAATACTTTTATACGTAGTATTACCAAAAACAATCAATCAATTATCAATGGCCTGCTTAAACTTATTCAAGAGTGCTTTATCAATAGATCCAGTTTCAATTTGTAGATTTGTTACGCTAGTTGGAAGCTGTGTCATTTTAAGAGGAAATAACTACATATCTGAAAGGATAGAATCATCTCTTTTAGAAACCAGCTCTATTAATGACTTAAAATTAACCCTCAATTCAGCCCTTGACTTCCTTCACTCTCCAGATGTTTCTTTATCAGGAAAGGTTTATCTAATCAATAACCTCATCTCACCACTTGTACTTAACTCGGCAAAAAATCTATTAAATGCTAAGTCTAATAGTTTAAATTTCTTGGACCATCTCTCTTCTATTAGATTATTTCATCAGCGGGTATGGGTTCAAATGGTAGTTCCAGGACTGGATGAAAGAATAGGGATAGATGATAGAGTAAAAGCTAGCTTGTTACAAATCACATTCCGTTTAATCAGAAACTACCAAGCATTAATTTCAGATGTTCGTAAAGATGTTATCAAATTTGGGTGGAATTTTACTCGTAGTAACGATACGATGGTTAAGCATACTGCCTATGTAGTGATATGCGCATTTGTTTCTGCGTTTGAAACCCCATCTAAAATCGTTCTTCAAGTCTACATTAGTTTATTACGCTCACACCAATTTGAATGCAGACATTTAGTTCAACAAGCTTTAGATTGTTTACTGCCCGTTCTTGATAAACGATTGAGCCAAGAAAGCACTTCAGCATCTAAAATTGATTCAACAAGCAGCCTTAATCAACACACCCCAAATAATCCAGATCATAAACCGAGCATGTCTAAAACCCCAATATGGATACAATGGACCAGACTTACTTTACAGGAACAAGGTGCGTTTTTATCAGAAACAATTCACATATATCAAATGATAATAAGGCACTCTGATATTTTTTACCCTCACCGTGATAACTTTTTGTTATACCTATCCAACGCAATTCCAAGAATGTGTTTGTCCCAAAATTCAAGTTTAGAATCAAGGACATTAGCACTTGATATTTTAGATATGCTCTTAAAATGGGAAGAAAAGAACCAATCTGACTACAAGAAGTCGCTTGAAGATGATGAAAAGGCAAAGCCTAGCTATTCTACAGAATTAAATGACCTATCTATCGAATATAACAAATCTAAAATAGATTTGACTAATGCTGAGCCTATAAAATTAGAGTCTCAAGAAGTCTTCAGCCAAGCTGAAGGTGCTTTTAAAAATCCCTCTGAGCATTCTCCAAATAAAAATGAGATGAATTTAGTTACAGCTTCTGACAACATACCTATGGAAGTTGATGCGGAGCCTACCGATACAAATAAAACTACTTCAGAAATTTCTACCGCTTCGAAAGGTTCTCTTTTGCTAGAAAAGGATTCCCTTGCATCTAGCGGTGACTATAAATCATCCAAGAATTTGACAGATCCAGAAACTCTTTCAGAATCTATTCCCGTTTCAAATAAGTTGGTGAATGATTTAATAATTAACAAAAAGGAATACATTCCGGTTATCACTGAATCAAGGAGAGAGGTAATTGTTAGCATTTTAATGAGACTACTTTGCATTGCACACGAGTTTGTAATCAAATCTGGCTTGGCAGAAAGAGCTCAAAACCTCTTGTTTAAATATATCGATCGAAAGGTTTGGAAAAAACTCCATTTGAGAATATCAATTTTTGAAAGATCAATGCAGCAGCTGCAAAATTCGAATAATAAGACCTCTGTAATTCACTTATTAAAAACGTTAATAATAGTAACTAGCGAAATGGAAAGTGATGTGTTTGAAGAATACTTTTTCAATTTGTCATCCATGTTTACTAAGCTGCTAACTAACGAAGATTTGGAATCCGATCCCAACATATCGACCTTATCCAAGCAGTTATATTATAGCGCTTCAAATTCCGAAAGCGTCACCGACGAATCATCACCGCAGTTTACATTTGTAAATTATTTAAATACTTATATCCAAGACAATTTATTGGTTCCAGCACGATCTTTGTCATCATTATTGCTTTTGAACTCTGTAAAAAGTTATATCGGAGAATTTGTTTCTGTTATCACACCTCTTTTGATTAAACTCTTCCACAAAGCTTGTAAAGAACACCTATCTAAACCAGGGCGCGAAACCTTAGAAATTCCACGACCTGGTACTGGAGAAATCAACAACGAACTCACTTGGGATTTGGCACTCAGCTTAGAACCATCTGAAAGTAACGGAAATTTGCTTTCATCAATGTATTTACTAAAGTCGTTTTATATCGAGCTAGGTGATCAGAGGCGCCCATTTATTAATGCTTTAAATAACTTGATTGAACGCACAACTGACGTAGGTGTAAAATATTCTCTGTTAGTCCTGATGAGAGAATGGCTCTTTGGTAATGTTGACTTCTCTCCCAGTGTTAAGGATAAAACTTTACTCATATCTTCTTTGATGAATCTTGAACCTACTATAAGCGAAACATCAAATTTGGAAAAGATTTCATTAGACCCTGAACTTAATGATAATTTGGCATCGTACAAACTCAGTTTAAATGAAAAATCTAGCTCCAAGCTTGACAATTCCAAGCTTTTTATTTCTAAGCCTTATTTAGGAAATCAGTTTTTACTTTTGGTTTCTCAGATATACTCTAACCCATCTTTCTCAAGGTCTGAGCTAACAATGAGATTAGAGCAAGTCTTCTTAGTTGGGACAATGTATTACAACCACTCTACTAGAAAAAAATTTAGCGATATTTTCAATCTTAACCTCCCACCATCTATTTTATTCAGATTAAATTATTTGATAGAAACACAAAATTGGCAAAGCATCTCAAATAAGTATTGGATCCAATTAGTTATTTCTTTGCTTTTAAGCTCTTCTAAAAACTCTTTTGTTAATGATCTATGTACATGTGCATCAATTTATCAAAAAAGCTCAAGCTTAAATGATTCCAACTCCGAATTTAGTAAAAATTCATCGCTTTTAGGCAAAAGAACTTATGGCACAGAATTCCCCAATAAAAATTTCAACTTCCATCTCAAAGGCTGTATTTATAATGATACTAACACAGCTATACCATTACTAGTTGGATCTAATTCTTCTAATGGATATTTCGGATTTTACAATTCTGAATCTTCGATAGCTGAAAAATCAAATGGTGATTACGAGAAAGATTCAGGCGGCCTCACAAAGCTCTTTGACTTCTTGTTACCCAGCGTATTATCTTTAAAAGTCGAAAATTTTGTTTCACCTATTCAAACTCTAATTATGAATAATATACATTATTCTCATGATATTTGGGTTGATTTTTTCCCATCTATTTGGGAAAACTTACTTTTACCTCAAAGGCATGATATTTCTCAGTCGTTTATAAAGCTACTGGCGAGACCTTATCTTAAAACCCAAGCATTAATCCGGCCGAATGTGGTTCAAACTATATTAGA
The DNA here is from genome assembly GCA_001970855.1 of Smittium culicis. Lineage (NCBI taxonomy): Eukaryota > Fungi > Kickxellomycota > Harpellomycetes > Harpellales > Legeriomycetaceae > Smittium > Smittium culicis. Next base: position 19,146 of record LSSN01002480.1, on the reverse strand, counting down.
GTCATTCTGTCGTTCTTCTCCAACTCCTCAACTACCTCCACAGTTATTAAGATACTTGGGCCAGACTTTTGAAGCACACTATGCTTCAATACTATTGCTTGAATCTAGCCTTTTAAATGGCGTCGAGAATCAAAGAATGTTATTTGAGCAAAATTCAGGAATAGAGTTTGGATCATTTGAGTCTCTGTCAGATTTATATTCGCAGCTTGGAGAGGATTATATGTTCTATGGATTATGGAGCCGAAATTGCCAATACGCTGAAACTTATTCATCGATTAGCCATATTCAATCTAAGAATTGGCAAGGATCACAAATTATGATTGAACAGGCACTAAATAAAGCTAGATCTGGCGTTTTACCCTTTTCGGAAATAGAATATTCATTTTGGGAGAATGAATGGCTAAACTCAGCAAAAAATTTACAATCTTGGGACATGCTTCTTGAATTAAGCAAAGTAGAAGCACAACCCGAATTAGGAATAGAGTCAGGATGGAGGTTATGGAACCTACCCTCGGAAGCTACTAATATACAAGATTTGATAGATTCATCTCAAAATCCAAATTCATCTTCTAAATTTAAATGGTTGCAAGCTTATCTAACTTTGATTAATGACTCGTCACCCGAGCCAATGTCTGCTGCACTTTCTTCTACCTCTCAAGCAGTACAAAATCCAAAGTTCCAGTCTTTGTTAAATGAAAGCATAAATGCATCTTTGGTTAAATGGACCCAATTACCTCTTGTCGGCACTAGCCAACACCTAGAACTACTTCACATGTTTCAGCTACAAGTTGAACTTTTAGATGCACTAAACATTTATAACACTTTCCCTCTTACTAACTCCGAGAATCTCGATAAAAGGTCTCTAGAGTTAAAAAGTATAATCCAATCATGGCGTGAGAGATTACCTTGCTCAACTGATTCTATTAACATTTGGAGCGATCTAGTGTCCTGGAGGTTGCACGTATTTGAATCAATTAATAGTGTATATATGCCCTTTGTGTCTACATTAGCTAATTCTTCCAACAAAAATTCAGGCGCCTTGGGTTCTAAGCCAGCTAGTACTTCTCAATCATTAAAATCATCTTTAAATTCACCAGAATTGTCCCTTTTATCTGATTCGAAAAAAATTCCAAAGGGATTGGAAGTAAAAACTAATGGTGATAGCCACAAATCACTTAAACATAGTTTAGACTCCACAGAGTCTAACTCAGGAATCTCTAATAGCATCTCTAGTTCCCAAAACAACAAATCTAATGTGGTCCATAACAGTACTGATGGAGCGAATGCGGGTGGGTCAGCAGTGACATCTTACGCTTACCGTGGATATCATGAGATGGCTTGGATAATCAACCAATTTGCTAAAATTTCTCGTAAGCACGGCCTTTTGGAAGTTAGTATTCAGCAATTAAACAAAATTTACACACTTCCTAATATAGAGATCCAAGAAGCCTTTTTAAAATTGTGTGGACAAGCCAAATGCTACTTGCAAAGAAAGAAGGATTACCAAACCGGGCTGGATGTTATTGGTAATACAAACCTGATGTACTTCTCTGCTTCACAAAGAGCTGAATTCTTTATGCTAAAGGGTATTTTCTTATCTAAACAGTTGAAATTGGACGATGCCAACTATGCCTTTGCAGCAGGTATTCAAGTTGATTTAAGCTCTGGTCCCTCTTGGTCTGCATGGGGTAGGTTTAATGATGAGCGATTCAGAAGTAATAGTAATGACACTGGTCATGCTGTTAATGCGATCAGCTGTTACCTACAAGCAGCTGGAATCATAAAACACCCATCTTCAAGAAGATTTTTGGCACGAATATTATGGCTATTAAGTCGAGATGATGAGAATATGACTGTTGCAGCTGCTTTTGATAATTATAAAGGAGACGTTCCAGTTTGGTACTGGGTATTTTTCATTCCCCAGCTTCTTTTACTGCTTCAATCCAGACATTTTTCACAATCTAGAAATATACTTATAAGAATCGCTAAGCAGTACCCTCAATCTCTACACTACGCTTTAGGAACAGCTAGAGATGAACTAGTCTCTTCCTATCGCTCCCCAAGCGCACCATCAAACAATCCCGCAAATCCTAATGCTTTTTTCCAGACTTTTAATTCTGTTCCTGATAGTGGTATTAACAGTGGTGTCGATGAACTAATATCTAAGCTGAAAACCGCACATCCTCTACTTGCTTTATCTGTGGAAACAATGATTGACCAAATTAAACAACGATTGAAACCTACAATGGAAGAAGATATATATAGACTAGTTTCGACCTTACTTGGAACTGCCACTCAGCATCTTTATCAAATTGTAATGTCGAATGGCTCAGATTTGTCTCTTAGTGATAAAGTTTTAAGTAATAGCAAGTTTATTCTTCAACGTGTTCCTGATGGAAAAGCTAAAAAGGTTCTTGAGCATTATATTTCATATGACAAGATAAAATCGTTTAATATTCCGCAGTATATTCAGTCTATCAGTATATGTAAAAAGCATTTTTCTAGACTAATAAGTATGATACCATCAAAAGCTCTTCTAAGTCGTTATAGCCCCTATTTGGTAGAGTATGAGCATCAAAAATTTGAAGAAGTTCACGTTCCGGGTCAATACTCTCAACTATGTGAATCTAATGAAGATTTTAGCCGCATAGAACGGTTTTTGCCATTAATGGAAATAAGCATTAAACAATTTAATGTAAATAGAACAATATCGATGCTTACTAAAGATGGAAACACTTTAAAATTTTCTGTGCAACATCTTGCCAATAGGCAAGGAAAAAGAGAGGAGCAAATTCTTCAGATGTTTAAAATTTTAGATGACTTTTGCTCTCCGGGTAGATCACTTATTGAGAATCATAGAATTTCATATTCTATTAATTCAATAATTTCAATTGCACCTCATGTTAGATTAATTAAGATCGACAAATCCAACTTTTCTCTGTTTGAAGTTTTCGAAAACAGTGTTTCATCAGAGAGCTTAGATTTAATCGACTTTAAACCTTTGGAAATCACTACATCTTTGAGCTTACCAAACTCTTTTTCACATTCGCTGACTTCAGATTTTTGCTCTCTTATTCCCTTAGTATACATTTTCAATACTTTCCCTAGCTTGGTTCAAAAACTAGAATCGATTGAAGATGCTTCAATTTCAATTTTTGACCAAATTTGCAAGACTCAAGTCAATAGCAATTTGCTTACAGATTTAGTTTTTAAATCTTCTGGCTCTATTCTAGATTTTTGGGTATATAGACAAAACTTAACATTTCAAGTTGGGGCAAGCAGCTTTATGTCGTATTTGATTTCTGCTACTCAATGCTTCCCACAAAATTATTTAATTTCCCAAGATTCTTCCAAAATTACTCTTCTTAATTTCCTTCCTTCGTATGACTTGAAGAATTTAATACATTCTAATGACCCTGTTCCGTTCAGGTTGACACCAAACATTCAGTCCTTAGTCACAGACATTGGTTTAGAAGGAATAATCCCAACAACGATGAATAGATTGGCCAGAGACCTGATTAAACAAGAGGTATGATTCCCTATAAATTTATAAATTTGATCCTTAATCACAGCTACCAATTATAATTTTTTTTTTTTTTTTTAGCTTTTATTAAAAGATTTCTTGGAGCCATTCATTCAAAACGAGCTTATGTTACATTCGCTATTGACGCCAAAAACTCCCGAACCAAGCCCAAGTACCATTAATTCTAATACGAGTATTACTACTAATAATGATTTATCAAAGCTGGGATTAAATTCAAATTTATTACCTCTCGGATCTAATGGCAATAATTCGATATCACTCGATGTGATAAACCGCAATGTTGATTTAATAGTCCTTCGTGCTTCTCAACTAGCGCCAGAGCCAAGCAAATCAGTATCTACAGATAAATACCCAACCGCAGCAGCCCTAGAGCTTTTGAATAAATCTGCAATGCCATCTAATTTAGTTAAAATGGACTATTCTTGGATGCCATGGTTATAAGCTCAGCTACTATTAGTAATTGACTTGAATTTATAATACAATTATTTTTATAATATAGTACGATATAGTTTCTTTTTTTTCTTTTTCTTCTTCTTTCATGATTAATTTATACTCTAATACTATACTATATTTACTTTTTAAATTTATAATTAGTATAAATCATTTATTATCCACTTAAATTTCATAATTGCAATTTTTATTTATAAATTATTAATTTCTTTATTAATTAATGATGATTTAAATTTATCAATATTATAAACAACTTTTTATTAATAGTAATCCAAATTCTTGGTTAGAGCCATGATACGAATGGCTAATTTTAAAATACCTTAGCTATAAATATCCAATTTATATATTTAAAATAAAATGTATGTGTTGACTAATTAAGTATATTTAGTATCTATCAAATTTTTATAGTTGCCCGTGACAGATATTTTTAAAAAATAGCCTATTAAAAATTTTAGTTAGAATTTGGGTGTAATGTGTCAATCATGTGCCAATGTAATATGATCAATCCTCAATATACCTTGAATGGGGTCATATTTCTTAGCGCTAAGTTTCATTAAAAATAGATTATTTATCATTACAGTTTAGATTAAGTTTCAATAAAAAAAATAGGTTAAGACCCTAATTATACATCCCAATTCAAATTTTTTAGTACTAATTCTCTAAGCTCTATCAATAGACAGTTATTGCATAACAATATGGTCTTTAATAATTTTCAACATGCAAATATATAAAATTAAAATAATAAATCTGATGCTATTCAAAGATGCAAGCGATGTATTATAAACAATAAATATAAAAATTTCAAGTTAATATCATTGAAAATCGATATAGTTTCCTGTTTAGAAATGATAATAATCCAAAATAACTGCATGAATTTTGTGATTATAATTAAATTGAACATCTTATGAAAGTAGTAAAATTTTACTATTTAATTCTATTTAATGAAAAAAATATAAATAGATAGCAATAATTGTAAATATTTATATATATTACATAAATTAAGAATGTTTTAATTTTTAACTTTCTAAAACTGGAAATAAAAAATTATGAATAATATCATAATTTAGTTCTCTTTTAAAGACTTTTAGTATTGCTACTAGTGCAGGTATATTTAAGTATATTCTTAAAATATGCGAGTTAATTACAGATATATTATAGTTATTAATTGTTTTTATGTTAGTCAAAAACTATAATAATAAATATACTAGCGACTGTCGTTAATAAAAATGTTCGAATTAGTAGCTGCCATTTAGAATCAAATAGGCTTAATTAAATTAAAAAAAATATTCTTACAGATTATAGCGAACTTATTTTAGCAATTTAAATCAAATATTATCATACAACGGCTAAATGATTCTACTATAATATCTAAGTTGATAAAAACTCTGATATAATAAGCGATTGGTCAAAGCGTTTGAGTTTGGGATAAGAATATAAATTGGTTAAATTTATAATAATATTAATTGAATTAATATTTGCAGGGGTAGAAAATAGTATCTATTTATAAAACGAAATGAAGGGCTTAAGAATAAATTTCAGAATGAACATATAGTTTCTAGCTATTTATAAAATCATAACGAGTAAAAATGGTGATCAGGAGTAAGAGAGAATACAGATTATTCAAAAAATATATAATATTTTGATTTAGAATAAAATCAATATAATTTTAAATTTCCGGTTACAGCATCTACATTACTGACGTAGTTTGGTCCAATTCCTAAAACTGTTCGTGAACCTGCAGCTATCTGAGTTCTTCCAGCATCTTGGATGTATTGAGCAACGAGACCTTGAGAACATGCTGCTTGATACAACTCTAACAGTTCTTCTTCGCTGTTACATTTTAAAGTAACCTTAGCTTGCCCAGTTTCTTCCCAGTGCCTAAGAATCTAAAAATAGATTAGTTATAAATTGAAATTAGTAACATAATTGAATATAAAAAAAATTACTTCAGGATTTTGTTTTAGAGAAGATTTGTAGCAGGAAAGGGTGGCATGGCAGCATTGAGCAGCTACTTTCCCCTTTGTCATTCCTAGATCTGTACGAATGATTAAAACCTATTTATTAGATCATAGATTAATAAAAAATTATAAATTGAGAAAAATTGAGTCTAGGACTTTTTAAAAAAGAAAATAATAAAAATGACAAAATTTTTTTAAGAAATAAAAAAGGAAAATACCAATTTAGATTGCTTGCTGTAATCCAATCGAGTTTTGACTTTAGTTTTTGTAACGGGATCTTTTTTTGAAATCTTTGGGATATCTTTTGATATTGCTTTTTGGGGATTTAACTTTTTTGAGGTATACGCGCCTATAAAAAAGGCGCCACCAATCAATAGGAGTGTATTCATCAGCGAAACACTATACCCGCTAAATAAATCTTTGATGCTTTCGGTCATTTATGTGTTGCTCTGTATTTTTATAATTTGAATGGCGTTAATCGATTATTTAAAATATACTCAAAGAATTAAAGCTAAAAGAATTTAATACTTTTGAGCTAAGCTGATTTTATAGTTTAAATACTAAACTAATACTTAAATTTAGTAAAATAAACTTTAATGCTATCACAACAAATATTTATTGGTTAATAAACAAATAATTACCTATATTTTCTATAACGAGAAATTATTCGCAGAAATACTCATTAATATCCTTTACTTGCCTCTTTATTCATCCAATAACCTTTTAATATCTTCGGTTCTTGGCTATTACTGGAACTAAAGTTGATGAATTTTAGTGATCTGCCAATCATTGATCTTAGTTTTTAAAGTTATTGATACCAACTTTAACTTTTTATAACTGCAAAATTATTTAAACCGCTTATTAACTTGCATAATTTTGATCACAAACTAATTGTCATCTCTCGCTCACTCTTCTACTTCTAGCAATTTTTTAAAAATATTACCAAATTACTTTAAAATAAATTAAAATTAAGAATAAAATTACTATAAGAATCTACCAAAGTGAACTAGCAGAGCTTATATCTAATATCTCTCAAAGTGAGAAATCCTCAAGTTGACCTCTAGTGACTATCTCAAGAGTAAAAACCACTTGATATAGTAAATAACACAGGAAATAAATAAACCTTTTTCTCTTAATAAGAAAATCGCATTTTTTGACCCAAAAAACAAATAAAAAACGAATGTTTATGAGGTTTTCCCTATAAACTAAATCGAATCCACAAGGAAATTATCATTGACCTAAGAGTCACAATAGAGGATATACTTAAGCATATATATATATATTTAATCACGGAATTTTATTGGTACGATAACAATAATGGAAAATACGTGGTAAATAAACTAAAAAATAGAAATTTGGTGCAAGGCATAAAAAAACTAATATTCTAATACTAATAAATTCCTCTGCCTGTCTACCGGCTGCGTACCTTTAAGCATATAAATAATATATAAATATATTTTGTAATTGAAATTGGAACAAAATTCTGATCTTGAGATCAATAATCAGGTTTATGGTTAAAAAGCAAAAAAAACTGAAATAAAACTAAATAAAAAAGATAAATCTTATTGAAACTAAAATTACTTAAAAGAGTATAAATTTTATACTATTCTATCGTATAATGGTTTGGATATATAGGATGTAGAGAAAATTTTATATGATAAGCTGTCAATTAAAGGCGAAGTTACTAAAATCATGCAACAACACAAATCAATCAACCAATACCGATAAAGGTGCATTAAAATACATAGATAGACTAAAAATCGTAATGGAATACTTATAATATTGGAAATCGTGGGCGTTTAAATACTGATCCACTGTAAAGAAGCTATTTCAATATTCACTTACTGTAGGAAATACGATTGTTGGAAATATCAAATTAGTGATTTAAAAAATAACGAGGATGAAAAAAACTAAGCCGATTATAACTAGTATTCCTAAAAATATTATGAAATTTATTTAGAAAAATCTACAGTAAAAATTTTTCGTCGATAGTACAATATCACAGGAAAGATATTTACTTAAAATGAACCAAAAAACATCGACTTAAGTATGGGACAAAAAAAAGCCGAATTGATTTCAATTTATATCTAATTTAATAAAAAAAAACAAAGGAAATTAGAAACGCTGAAAGAATTATTAATACTATACTCTGATGATGTCCCCCATAAAAGGTTTACTGACATGAGCGTCGTTCAAAAATTGTTGCCCAAATATAAATTCACAAGCATAATTAGAATAACTCTAACCAAAAATGATACAGCTTTTAATAAATAATGGAGATATTAAGTATTGAGGATAAATAAAAAAGCTTGTCAACGCTGAAAAAATATATCAAGACAATTCAAGCTGGAAAAAAAAGTCTGTAGCATTCAAATCTCATTTGAATCAGATAATTTACCCAAATAAAAATGAAGCACTTAATGATAAAATTGTTTTAAAGGTCATAAATGAAATAAATATTACCAAATCAGATAAAATCAGTATCAAAATAGATAAAGCGTTGAATTAAAAGGAAAGGTTGATAAAAAAATAAATACAAAAAATAAATATTTCTAAAGCCTTTTAAAAAATAATAGCTAAAGATGAATGAAGTACCTCTTAAACAACCCTTTTCAAATCAAAATATAAATGTAATGGAATTAATGAGCTCAATAAAAATAGCATCCATTAATGTTAAAGGGATCTCTGGAAACAAAATAAGGCAGATTTTTCTCGTACTTAATAAGAATAATCATATCAGTAATATTTTTTCTTCAAGAAATAAATATTAAAGACTTGGATTTATCTTTTAGGCCCAGTTATTGGATCGAAAAGATATCTAATTAAATACACACAATAATTAATAAGGATAATTACAAAGTTCTAAGAAAATCAAATTACTTTGATGGTTTAGTTAATAACCTCAAAATCCAATTACATTACAATAAAAAGATTAATGTAGTTAACTTATTTATCCCTGAAAATGTAAAATACAGAATAAATTTACAGTAATTTGTTAGAAAAAGCTTATAAATCAATATAAATGTATATTAAGATATCAAAATAATTGAAATCATGAATATAGATTAATACTAACAGTTTTTATGTGTTCCCTCCCAAAAACAAAAAAAAAAATTTACAATAAAAAACACAGGATGAAAAAATATGATAAAACTAGGATTTATTCAAACCTTAAAAATGCCATTGGCGATGCATTAAATAACAAAAATGTTTAATTAGACATATTAATCCTGGTGATATACACCTAGATTAAACTTTTTTTTTAACAAATTACGCGACAAAAAAGTTCACATTTAAGGTTGTTATTTTTACCTAATTATCGCAACAATAATCTATAACATTTAGCATAAAATTGATCAAGCGGAAATAGCTTATCTTCTATATCTGAAAGCTTAATGATAATTTTTTCGAATTAAATAAATTATCAAATAATATATTACAAATAATTGGTAGTCCTTGTACTTATCTAGCTAATTGAAGAAGTGTAAAAATAATTATATGTACTCTAATCATGGCAAACTTTATTAAAAAAATAAATTGACTCTCTAGAGAAACACAATAAATTGTAATACTTTATTAAATAACCAAATTAAAAGCTCAAATTTTCTGAGTTTTTAACTTTAGCACAATTAACCAAAAAAAAAAAAACAAATATGAAAAAAGCAAAAAAATAGCATTTTGATAGGCTAATAGTAAGGTTGCGTTCAATGGAGGAAAAGCTCAAATTTATAATTTGGACTATTGAAATCAAATGAAAAAAATAAAGAAATTGTCGAAATTAAATGAAAATGAATACAGTAAAACATCTAATATGGCAACCCCTCTAAAAAGGCAATTTTATGAATTTTAAATCAAAAAATATTGATTAATTGCTTGAAGTGTATTCTATTTTTATTAAAGTGATTTTATAGGCTAATTAAATTAAATTTGCAGATTTTAATATATTTTAATTTATATATTGGCTATTTATATTGAAAATAATCTAGACTATTGTCAATAGCACTCTGAAAAGCCAATCAGCAGTTATATTTGTAAATGGCAGCAAAATGGGCTAAAATGTAATTTCTAACATGGCAGCTTAACCCTTTTCGGAGCAAATTTTCTTACACTAATTTAAAAATCATAATTAGATCACCCAAATAATATTATTTGTTTTTGGATGTATTATGAGATATATAAAATAAATTATTATCACATTATATTTTTTTATGAATTAGTCATTTGCTTGGATGAATCCATATTATATGGTGTCATTATTAATAAATTATCGAAAACTACAAATAAAATTAAAAAAATAAAATAAAACAAAAAAAAAATTTTTTTTACAATTTTAAATTCTATGATACAAATTATAGATAAACTTGTCATCTTTTCTTTGGAAAAGGTCTCTACCAGCAATAGCTAGAATTTTCAATTGTAAAATTTAAATTATTTCAATGATGAGCTATGAAACAGTAATTTCAGACGCTGTAATCGCAAATATTCATAACGCATTTAATGATCTAACTTCTAGGGTTGATAAAATGACCATGTGAAAGACATCTGAGCCTCAAGACGAGGACTCTCAGCACATACCAGTAGTACGGAAATAGCTCCTAAGGAATACCCTGAACTGTAGATTCTTTGTTATGGTCTAATAATTTTGTTATTTGCTGTTCTGAATACCTTTCTCAATTTGAGGTATTCAGCTGTCTTTTTATAGCCAATTATAGAGCACGAGTTTTTTATGAACTGATACTATAATTAAATACTAGCTATACTAAATTAAAAATATAATTTTAAAATATAAAATGGAAAATATACTTTTAAAATAGGATATTAAATTGTAACATTTGTGTTTTATAAAGTGATTAGTTTTAAGCGTTTCAATATTTTGTGTCATGTTTTAATGTTTCATATGTTTATGCATATATTCATTGTTAGGCTCGAAGGGAGGAGTAAAGACATGGCTAAGGCTGGATTGAGACTGAAACTAAAAATATGACTAGCTAAGACTATGACTAAGACTAAGATAGTGTTATTTATTTAATGTTATAGGGATTATATATATTTAGTGGGATAAATATTATAAAATAAATAATTCACTTAGATTTTTCAGAAAGATAGAAAAAGGTTACCCTTTTATACTTTTGAGGAAAAATCTAAATGATATTATTAATTAAATATAATTATAAAACTATTAATAATTTTCAAATAATAGCTTGCGGAATATTATGAAATGTTCTAGAAAGTTCTTTAAGAGACCGGAAATAATCTATGCATAACATTCCATTGTATTCAAAAATTTTCCATAGCATTACATGATGTTCTTTGATGTTCTATGATGTTCCATAGAGTTATAGAGTGTTTCTGTGCATAACACTCATAAGATATTATAAAGTTAGATAATATTACTATTGTTTATTAGTGTAATTTCTCAATTTTTTCTATTAAAAATGATTTTTAATTAGACTATTTTTAGGGTCATTACATTCGTATTCCACTTTTTTCAGAAGACTTTTACAGAACGATTCTCACCGGTGAAGAGAAAAAGGAGGTAATATACAGATGCTCCAAGACTAGCGAGGTCTGCTAATACTCTCCCCTGATCAAAGAAGCGGATTCAGATTTAGCCAAGAAGGATGAAGCAGAATTCTACGCTATTAAAGCTGTGCTGGAACATGGAACGCGTTTGATTGGCTATTTTATTCATGGGATGCTTCGTTCGAATCCAAAACTGACCTTGGAAGATCCAGTTTTTGACGTTATAAATACGATTAGATGCATTACTGGATATTCAGAATCTATGGAAACTCAAACTAGGCTGAAAAACTTGCACAGCGGAACTTCATTCTCCGGAAAAAATGAACTACTGGTGGAATCCAAAATAAAACCATTCATAAACAGCGAAAAATTCGATAATAAACCAGCAAAGATCAAGCTTATTAAGCGTGATAGAGTTAGGAGGTCCTTATGCGGGCACCAGCTGATTGAAGAGTGCCCGAGCCCTGTCAGCTCCATTACTACAAAGGTGCCGAATACCGAAGCTGCTACGGAAAGACGAGCTTAAAATTCCTCTAGTGAGAGGTTTCATTAGGGTGACAGGATAGGTATCGAGGGATCGGATAATGGATCAACCGCCCCCTCTGTTTGAGGGTGATCATCAGTGCTCATAACAGCCTAGGAAAATTTCAAAGACAATCAATGGGTCAGGAAAATCGTGTAGAAGGTGTTTCAAATACAATTTTAAAAATTGGAACCATACAGAAAGGATAAAAAGGAGAATCTATAAAGTCTTTTTTTAGATCAGGGTCAGTTGAATGACCCGTCTCTACGAAATGACTTGAAAGGTTGAGGAGGAATCTGCAGGGTTCCAGAAAATCGACTCTTTCGGGTACGCTCACACTGACCACACTTCCTTAGAAATACAAGCGAAAGCTCAGCCGCGAGTCCCACCAGAACCTGATGAAAGAAGCGGCGTCTATACTAACTAAAAAGGCTATGATAAGGTATAAAATCCGAGCCAGGGATTATAAAATAATTAATTCTGTATTCCATAGAAGAATGGGGAGCTACTCGCAGTATTGGATTTAAGGAAGCTATATCAGCGCCTTTAAGAAAGAAATTTCAAGACGGAAACTCCTCAATCAACCTGAAAAATAATCCTTAGAAGGGGTTACATGACTTTCTTGGATTTGAAGGTCTCATTTCTGAATATTTTGATACACAAGCTGTGCAGGAAGTTCTATAGTTTCTGATGGAACTGATGATGCTATCATTTCCGGGTTCTAGCGTTTTTTCTGTAATTATACACTCACAAATTTACAAAATATTGCACCCAGTACTGAACTGGGAATGAATCCAGAAAATTAGGGTATAATCATACTTGGAAGACCTGATAACAGTAGGGTAGTCGGTAGAAGTATGCATGAGAAACACAAATATTATGTATTCGAAGCTTGTCGAGCTGTGATGCTTGATAAACACAGCCAAGTCGGAGCTGATCCCCTCTGGGCGAATCATACACCTTGGTATGACGATATACGTCTGGAAGATGTCCTTCAAAGTTCCAACAAAAACGATTCTTGACCTACAGCGAGAATCAGGGAAACTGATAAACTCCGGGAAGAAATCGCTCAGATATCTAGCGAGCTTTATCGTAAAGGCACAAGCGATGTCTGTGTCGCTCCTACCGAAATTTTTAATTCTGCACCAACTGCTGAATTTGAAGAATCATTCCTGGTTGAAGAAAGATTCATGGAAATCGACAGTCTTCCTATCAGACGAAGTAATTTAGATTCTACTTTTATGGAGGGACCACTTGAAGAAATAGAATGGTCTGTAGTTCCTGCCGGAAACCCCAGAAATCGAGGTATTCACATAATCGAGCGATACGTTCTGGGGTGTCGTCTTTGGCCACAACAACAACTCTGTTTTATGTAAAAAATCAGAGGCAATGCTCCTCATAAACTGAAAGGAGCTGCTTGCCGTTCTATTTGCTATACTACTGAAAGAAAATTTCGAACGGTTAGTTATGATCTAATTAGACAATACGACCACCCTAGCAATAGTAAGTAAATTCAGTAAAAATGCTTCGCTAAAACTTCTTAGCATAGCGGAATGCATGCGATAAAACTGACTGAAGACAAATATCAGGTCCCAAGTCACGTATGTACCGCCAGTTCTGAACCCAGCGGATGCACCGAGCAGCTTAACTGCACAGACAGAATGGTCAATTTCGAGCAGAACATATTATGAATTGAACAAGAGGTACTGGAAGCACAGTGACGACATCTATGAATCCGCAATCAACAAGAATATACCGAAATATTACATCTGGTACCCGGATATATAATCTAATATCCAGAATGCGCTAGGATAAAATTGGTAGGGATGAAAGATACCAAAATTCTCCCCGTCCTGGAACCTAATTTCGCAGGTAGCCCAGAAGACGAGAAGAGAGCGGATAACGGTGAAGTAATTGCGCCTGCACGGAAGACAGCTATATTTTTTTCCAGAAATTCAAGCACTATCGATTTTCCAACCACAAAATCTATAAGTAAAAGTGGAGGTCCTCGACTCGAAAAGCCGAAAATCTTCGCTAACCAAATACATCTATTAGAATCTAATAGTTTCGAGATTCTGCTTAGATACCTCAAAGAAATAGATGTATTCAACTCTGCAATCTAAATTATCTTAAATAGTCAGATTTCAGCTATGAGAAGATAAAAATACTACCTTATCCAGCAAAAGCGCAAGAAATTGCACATAGCTGGATATAGAAACTCTGCGATATCATTGATGAACGTAGTAAAGTATCTGGAAGAGATATATACCGAATCAAAGCTTTGCGTAAATATGATCAAGATGTATAAATCATCTATCTATAAGTTGGCCCCCAATCTGCAGTCAATAAGTGAAAACAACTGCATGCGAAGATTAATAATAGCTCTGCAAGAAACGAGTATAACTAGTTTCATTAGGCCTTCTATGGATATATCACCGGTCATAGAATACTTCAGAGAAATAGGTGATAACGAAAAACTAAACATCAAGAGCCTAACCAGTAAAAAATGCTGGTTGCTGGCAGTATGCGGTTTTATGCGCGCGAGAGATGTACACCGCATTGACGACGCACAGACCACCAAAATTGACGGAACGCTAAAGCTGGTCATCGTAGCACTAAAGGATAAACGCAAGGCCCGCCCAATCATTAAGCCTTGTGAAATCAGCTGCCAATCTGATAAACTTCTATGCCCTGTCGAAGCATATAGGGTATATCGATCAAGGGTTGCAAAAGATTTGTGCCCAACCCCGCACATAAACGACAAAAAAAATTATAGTTAATAGGCTATTCCGGTATATTAATGATTTCAACAAACCACTGTCAGTCAATAGTATATCTAGAAATATGCACAATACTTCAAATAGGATCGCACAACCACCAAATACACCTACCCCGAAGGCGAGAGCTATTTGCGCAAACATAGCGGCAAACGCAGGAATCCCCTCCGACTCAATCGTCGCTCAAGCATTCTGGCCAAATTATGAAATATTTGATAACTATTATCGTTTGTCACGCACTGCGTCAACCAACATCACACAGGCGATAATGCCTCTGGAGTCACTTAATATGAATCCATCCATTGACGTATAATATAAAGTTAATTTAGTCTTTGACGACTATTAACTATTATTATACTAATGATGGATTCATATTAAGTCCCGCCCACCCAATTACCATTTATATTATACCTTTGCGAAAAGATGATAAGGTTATCGAGAATGCGTACCATAGCATTATATATGTAAAAAATAATTCTTTTCTCTCTTTTTATTTTAATTTTATTTGTATTTTTCTATGATTATTAATAAATATAACACAATATGAATACATTTTTATTATAATAATAGTTAATAGTCTTTTAAGATTGGGTTAAATTTAGATTTAACAAACCATTAAAATAGCAAATTGCTATCTGAGATGGTATTTGGACCAAAATGTGGTAAAAATGCCAGCTGCTTACACAGAGGCTTTACCAATTTCAAAATTTTATAGAATATAAATTAAAATAACCTACCATAAACTCACTTCCAAATTATTTCTAAAACAGAATAGCATGAAATATCTGTCAATCACGACAGATTAAGAATATAAAAAATAGTATAATACTAATTTAATCAACGGGGACAGAAAATATAAACATGTTAAAGGGATTCTAGAAGCTATAAATGGCTCAAAAAATATTAATTCACCCGTAACAGATGGGTTTAGCTTTAAATTGTCAAAAAATATAAAGTTTTAGCACGCTGTGTATACATAGGTACTTAATTAATAATTAGTGAGCTAATTAAATTTAATCAATAAACATTATTTTTAGACGCTTCTTAATTGTATAAAATTAAAAATTTAATTAAAAAATACAAGTAAAGGTAATTAATTAAGTTAAGAAACAAGGAAAAATCCAATAGGAAGGTATAAAACCTATTCCTCTACTTTTCTTTTTTATATACTTTTTTCGCTATTTGTTTTGGTAATTTCTAACTTATATTGTTATTTTTTTCACTTTCTTTCAAGCACTGATTGTTTTTTTAGGAGTTTATTCTTACTTTAATAGTTATTAAATAATATAGATCGGCGATACAAAGACTTAAAAAAAATATTATCGCTTGAAAAACAGTTTTAATAATATAATTAAATTTCGCAATGGAAAATTTTTAATTGATGTTGAGTAATTGTTTTAATTTCTAAAATGGGCGATCTCAGGAAAATAAAAAAACCATTCTAATTTCTCATTATAAATTCAGGAGATAAAAATTTTTTTAAAAAAAGTTACCAATAGAATTAAAATTATGATATTAAATTATATTAATATAAAATAACATGATATTAAAAAAAGATAATAAACGTTATACTCGCAAAAATTTTCTTATTAGAGAACAAAAAAATGAACCCTGATGTAACCAATGGTTAATGCTAACTTTAGACCAAGGAGCGTCATACGGTAACTTGTTTTACCTAATTAAATGCAAGGGAAAAAATGAGCTATATCTAGTTATTTTTCAACAGATAAAGAATATATAATCTGATCAAAAAACTAAAATTAAAAATAAACATATAAAATATACAGACCTTAAAAATCTAGCAACGCCATAGTCAAGGAGACCTCAAACCCAATACTATAAAATATGATGATTGTGCCTTTTTGAATTTTAATAAATAGAATAATTATAGAATACCAACTAAAAATGAAGCATTAAACATCCTGCATGTGTAGATGATTTATTGATATTTATTTTCAATTATAAAGAAGATAAAAATAAATTAGCCTTTTATAATTAATTTTTTATTTTTGGAAACCAAAATTAATAAAGATATAAAAATATACATAAAAACATGTAATTTATATACTATTTTTCAAGAAAGAAATATTTTAGGACAAAATTAAACCTTTAAAATTCTAAAAATGATTTTTGAGTGGCTTGAGAAAGTGGTTAAAGAGTCACAATAAATATCATAAATATCTCAATAGGTAAAATTTTCAGGTTGAAATTTATGAAAATATGAGCCAAAGAAATTTTTTTTTAGGAAAATAAGCCCCATATCTCAATACGATAGTTTTGCGTGATATTATTTTATTTTTAAACAGATTTATATATTTATATAAACATTTTACTTAATATTAGGGAAAAAAAAAATCTGAATTATGCTAGATATATTAGAATTGGATTAGAAGAATGGTTTACTATACATTTTAAATATCGAATCACAATCAAAAAATCTGTTAAAAAAATATTTAAGGAAATCTTTGATAATATAAATAATATATTGAAAATATTTACATTCGACAGCTTTCAAGGATTATTTAATAGATTTGAAGATAATAGTAACACTTGAATAAGTTTAAAGTTAATCCTATCCCATCCAACACTATTAAAAAGTCATATTTAATTATTTGTTTATGGTTTATATTAATTTTATTATATACCATTATTCTACAATTACCTACACCATTTAAAATTTCAGAATTAAATTTTTTATACCAAATACAGTTGGATAGATTTTGTAGAACAAAAACATTCACTGCCCGCAAAAGGGTTAAATTATAACAAAAATATAGGAAAATACTCAAAAAAAAAATAAGATGAGCTTTTAAAATATCTAATACAACCATTGAAATATGAATTAAAAAATGAAATATATTATACTACATAAAATAAACAAGCGTAGAAGAAAAAAGTTAAATATTCTAGTTACATATGCCTATCTATTAAGGTTAAGAGATGACTAGCTTAATATGGAATCGCAATATTTAAAATTACATTGGTAGAACAGATTTAAATATAAGATATAGTGAAATAACATATAGAAAATCATTAAAAACGATTATATTATAAATAAAATAATAAACTCAAAATATACTGACAGTTTCGAAAAAAAAATTTCATCTAAAAAATCTTCCAAGAGAATTATTACAATAATAAATGACGAATATATAAATGGAATAGATTTAAAATCAACAATTAAAGAGGTAAAAACGCTTAAAAAGGAGCTAAATTTCTGAATTGGAACCAAATTTAGAGTAAAAAATTTATGATATATTTAATTTTTTAAATATAGTACTGATGAGTAATATCATATTGAAATTTAAAATTAATATAAGATCTGAAATAAAGAAAAGAAAATAATTAGCATATTTACTTTTACAGCAAAAAGATAAATGATATTTATTCGTTTGATTAATTGTTTAATATTGAATATTTTTTTATTATGAGAAAAAATAAATTTCATAGGTTATTATAGTTATTTATATCTGCCCATCTATATTGCATAAATCCGCGCTTAAGTATATACTTTAGTATAAAAAAATCTCTTATTAAACTGATTAGTTCTAAAGAAATTAATAAAATATATTAGATTTTATGAAATTATTATTCTAAATAGAAAAATGTTTACGTAAATCCTGCATTCTATATTAATATGATTTGAAAATTATAACCCAAAGTAAATTTGTACCCATAAAAAAATAATCATCAGTGGCAGGTATAAATTTGGTATTTATAGAGATATTATATAAATCATATTTATCTTAGGAATTATAATTATTGAAGGTAATTTGATAATTAATTAACAAGATATATACAGTTGATTATGTCTTAAAAATAAGATTGAAATTATATATAAATCAATTTTCTTCAATTCATAGTATACTATATAAAAATATAAATATATTTTTGCCCCAGAGATTTATTAAATATAATTTAAAAGTATACTAAAACCTATTAAAAAATATATAAAAAGTTAAAAAAATATTAAAAAAAATTTTTTCAACCGACCCCTCTCCGCCGCTCTAGCAGCTCCAAACCCACTGGACATTGGATCAAAGGGGATGGTGAATCACTTATACTTTGCAGTATAAGTGTTCTGGGCACGCGGATGCCGTTCAAAAATTTGGCTGTTTCCAGCTCAAAATTCTGATCAGCTGTGCCAGCACGAAGCTAGCTCAAAGTTTGTTTAGACTCCCACCCAAGGAGTTTTCCAACTAGCCCCAACCTAACCTCGCTGAAATTAAAAAGTAAATTTATTTCATCAGATCGGATCAGCGTCGATATGAACCGGCCGATCGTCGTTGATCGGTGATTTCGCCACCGGCTGCAGCTCAGAAGTATGTGGTCGACCGTCTCAGGCACACATAAGTTGCAGCAGGGGCAAAA
>LSSN01002478.1:0-10737 GCA_001970855.1 Smittium culicis | reverse complement strand
TGAGAAAAAGAAAGAAATTCAAGAAAGCAGACTTCTGATATGAGGGTAGCAAGCTGAAGGTAGCTGTATCGAATAGAAAGTGTGTACGTAAGCCGATCTGAGCAGCGCAGTTGAGGAAGCTGGCTTTTTCAATTGTTGAGCGAATGAGTGAAGGAGATACAGAAAAATGAAAAGGAAATATAGCGTCAGGCTTGAAAACTTTAATTGTCAAATTCGGCAATATTCGGCAATATTAAATACTGGTGGTTGACTTGAAATAGACGGGCATTAGTTAATATGTATGGGAATCAGGCGAATTATAGGTATCTGGATGAAGACGATATGTTGCAGGATTTATAAGCGCATTTGCCCAACTACCAATATCTGTTGGCTGAGTTAAGGGTTGGGCTTTTGTGCAATTATTTGGAATTGGGCTATGATCGTTGTTTGGAATTATGATTATGTTTAATGTTTGGGATTGGGGATGGGGCGAGTAATAGAGTATGCATATTAAACCACTAAGGCTGCCAAAGTCTTTGCAATGTTAGACAACAGGCCTTTTCTACGCTTATCCACCAGCCCATAGAAGAGAATAAATCTAAGCCCGATTTAGGCAATTAGCTTTAATAGCCGCTGCCAATAGTCTAGTGTGATTTTCCCTTTATAAAAATAAGTTTATGAAACTTTATTAGTGTTGCAACCGTCACCTTGACTTATTCTTCCCATAACCTCTTTCCAGCATAGCTTACATTCAATATATATATTTTTCATCGTGTGTATTCTCGAGGCTTCCATTCTATATATCCAATATATTCTATTGCATCATCCCTTTCCACACTTTTAGGCTACATACTATATAAGCAATATAACAAATTAAATTATATTAAATTAAATTAAATTATTGCTTGTGTATATAACGATGAGTGCTGTATTAAGGCGTATCAGCAAGAGGTCAAACTTGCTCATAATTTTTATTTTTGCATTCATGCTTTTAACGATGCTGTCAATCATAAATACCGTCAGAGACGCAGACGATAAAAACAAAAGTTACAAGAACAAAAAAGATATTTCGGACCTGTTCAAAAAGACGTCGGACGATCTGTATCCTTTCCGCCCAGTCTACTTGAACTGGTTTAATTCGACGTACTTGAGACCGAGACGCGCTGATAAGAAGTCGCTGCTCGACTTGAGGAACGAGTATGTCATAATCATGCCTGTGAACGCCAAAGAAGATCCGCAGTTTATTTTCGAGCTATACTCAGACGCGAACCTGGTCACGGTATGCGACAAGGGCGACGAGCGAGACTTCTGCGACGTTATGGTCGATCCGATTAACGGGTACTGGGACTTGCCGGCCAAAACGTTCGACATGTTCAACAAGCTGTGCGAAGGGATCCACGAGTACAAGGTGTTCATCAAGATGGATTTCGATATTTTCATTAACAAGGACTACCTCTACGACGTCATCACCTTCATGGCCGAGAATAGCGACAAACGCATCTATTTCGGGGACAACAACCACGTCGGCAGCGAGTTCAAGCAGCCCGTCATGAACGGCAAGATCTACGCCATAACCTCCTTAATCCTGCAGGACTACTGCTCCTGCGACATCGAAAAGCCCGGAACTGGGCTTGAAGACTACTGGTTCGGGTACACCATCCACAACTGCACCGACTCCAAGAACTACACCCTCGCCGACGACATATTCCAGTACAAGTCGCACGAAAAGGAAATCTTCCACAAAAAGTACGGCGACTACCCCGTCAAAATAAGTCTAGGAACAAAACGCTAACACCCATTCATTCCTCAACAAAAAAAAATAAAAACATTGCCTTTCCATGTCAAACACACCAACTCTCTCAAATCAAGCTTTCTTTATATAATATCCTTCTCCTCCACCTCCAATCCCCTTCCTTTTACAAATATACTTTTTTTTTTAATGAACAATTTTTTGGATAAATTATGTCTCATTTTACTATTTACTTATACCCATCCTCTCTCTCTCTCTCTTTCCCGTACTCGCTAAATTATTACAATAAATCTACACTAATTTAATCGCTCTTATTGTCTCAATCAATCGTCCTTTTAAAGTTACAAAAAAATCTAATAAAGTCAATATATAATTCGCATTTAAAAATCAGTCGTTGGACTATTAAAGGATCAAAGATAAGATAAGCCCTCATTATGGAATCTGATTCTAAGGCATTCTGAATAACATCGATTGCGTTATTTTGGAAATTTATGGCAGTATTTATTGCTCATTGCAGAGTAACAAAGCGAATTGCTATGGCGATCTTTTTTCTTTCCTATTGATCCGAGTAATAAATTCACAATTTAAAAAAATAAAAAACAAAAATCTTTTGATCGGAGTCAATAAGCACTTTTCCCACCGCTCAACATTCTACAAATACTTTGCTGTAGCCATAACAGCCTTATTTTAACTCAAGATCAGATTATTAATACAACAGAACCTCCCACCCCCTGACTCTTCCCAGGCCATTTCCCGCAAACAGTTTTTTGGAGTCTTGCATCGTGGCACCTGGTAAAGTGCCGAAGAACTGGTAAAATAGTCTGATTATCCTTGTAATGAGAATGAAAAAAGAGAGGAAAAAAATGGCACCTAATGTTTGATCGATAAGATTTCTGTTTTAGGGCTTGTCTACACAAGGCTAAACCGGAACAGCTGCTGATTATTCGCCCACTTCCTTATTAGTCAATCGAGATACTAGCCAATAATCATCCGCGGATAAAGGCGAATGACGATAAGACCGGATCTGATTAGCACTATTTGACAATCTTTCATCCCCAAAATGACACGTTAAAGGCTATTGGTGCATTTTGTCATAATGCTTATCTAAACTAAACGATGATAGGATAGATGTCGTCATTCTCATGGTGTTAAAAAAAGAGTAGTAATAATAACAATTTCAGCAAATAAGTACACAATAGCTAAAAGACAAAATGACTTGGAGAATGAGGCAGATTAAAGTTCACTTGTGCAATAAATAAATAAAATTTTTTTTTTTTTTAGCCATATTGTGTGTTTATTGCTGGAAGGAGCAAAAAAAAAAAGGCAGCAAAAATTTCTGCAAATTGGCTTATTAGTAAGAAGACTATATTGAGCCCTTATTTGTACCTAATCCTTACCCATTAAACCCTTTTTTTATTTTTCATTTTGCTCTCGCACAATCCATATTAGACCTTCATAGCAAACTTGGCTGTTTAAAAAAAAAAAAAATTAAAAAAAATTTCCCTTCGTAAAAGCTTTACCTTTAAAAAGAGCTCCTCAAGTTTTTTTATTTTCACTAAAAGCTACTTTATTTTTTTTTTTCAGCTAAAAAAGCATAAAACTTTCTTTTACCTCCCAACCAAATTTAATTTTTTTTTTGTTTTAGCAGAGATGGGCTTTGAAACTAGAGTTGTTGGCCAACCAGACACTATGGAGTACAAGGTGTACCTCGAAAAGGACGGTGTAGTCCAGTCCTTCTTCCACGACGTCCCACTCTACGCCACCGCCGACAAGCAAGTTTTGAACATGGTAGTAGAGATTCCGCGCTGGACCAACGCCAAGCTGGAGATCAAGACCAAAGAGCGTTTCAATCCCATAGTCCAGGACGTCAAGAAGGGCAAGCTGAGGTACGTCTGCAACACTTTCCCGCACCACGGCTACATATGGAACTACGGCGCCTTCCCACAAACCTGGGAAAATCCCGAGCACATCGACCAAGCAACGGGCTGTGCTGGCGACAACGATCCGCTCGATGTCATCGAGATTGGTGAGCAAGTCGGCTACACCGGCCAGATCAAGCAGGTCAAGGTCCTTGGCGTCGTCGCCCTCATCGACGAAGGCGAGACCGACTGGAAAGTCATCGCCATCGACGTCACCGACCCGCTTGCTCCCAAAATCAACGACATCGACGACGTCGAGACGTACCTCCCCGGCCTCCTCAAAGCCTCCGTCGAGTGGTTCAAGCTCTACAAGATCCCCGACGGCAAAGGCGAGAACCAGTTCGCCTTCAACGGCCAGGCCAAAGACAAGAAATTCGCCTCCGCCGTCATCGACGAAACCAACGCTTTCTGGAAAAAACTCGTTGCCTCCAAAGAAAACGCCCAGGGCATTGCTACCGTCAACTCCTCCGACCCTTTGACCCCTAACTTTTCCGATAATGCCCAAGATATCAAGGCTGCTGGTACCATCGTCCCCCCTCCAAGCGTCAACCAGTCCCTATTCAAATGGTACTTCAATGCCTCCAAAATATAGATATTCAACTTGCCTTTTTCCTTTTTTTTTCTTTTCAAGCTTATCTCGCTTCTTACTCCCCCCCCCCCTCAATTTTATCTTTTTCATGTACAAAACATTTTTAACCACTCTTCCTCTCCATCCCCACTTCCCATATTAAAATTTCTTTCTATACTTTCATCCATATTCTCACTTTGTTTTTTAATTTTTTGACCATATGAAATAAAGTTTATTATCAAAAAAAAAAGTTAAATGTTGGCACAAGTTTTGTAGGGTTGTTTTACTTCCATTCTCATAATTATACTAAATGGAAATCTCTTTTAATTAAAAGTAACATAAATAATAATATAATGATCGGACATATAGTGAATGTATATATAAACTCTTTTTTTAAGGCGCTTCAAACAAGATTTGCTCGTACCCGTTCTTGCTGACGCCCGTATGCTTTAATGGAAAGTTGTTGTTTCTATCGATTTCATCGCAGCTGCTATTCCGCTCGAGGTCGAACAAAGAGTCGGACCCGTTATGCTCGTCACCGCTGCTGCCGTTCGTGTAGACGTACCCGTACCCGCTGTCGTCGATTGAGTTTGAGTTGGAGAGGCGGGCGCCGTTTTTGCCCGAGTACCGCGCATTAAAGTCGAGTTCCTGCAGGTCGAAGCTGGTTCTTGAGCTGGTCGGCAATGACGCTGCAGACTCGCACAAGTTGTCGTAGTCCATGATGTCGGCGCTGCCGCTTGCAGCCGCGGCCGATTTCGAGTGGTTGAGCAGGTACACGCCGATAAACAGCGTGAAGAACCCGCTGAGGATGGACACGAACGCGTCGGGAGTGCCGCTGAACCCGTTGAACAGTATCATGTTGGCAACGATGGTCAGTGTTGTGAAGAGCACGTAGTAGATGGGCGTCACGACGTTCGTGTCGAAGCTGGCCAGCGCCCGGTTGAAGTAGTTGAGCTGCAGCATGATGCAGCCGACGACGGCTAGCAAGAACACGTACGTCGACACGTACTTCAGCTGGTTCTTGCCCTCGAGCGTCAGCTTGATCGATATGCCCAGGGCCTTGCACGCAACTACGGTGAAACTGCCGCTCAGCGAACATATCGTCAAGTAAACCAGCGGCGTCCGCGATCCAAAGCGCGGAACCATGTACGTGATAAACACAAAGACCACCACGAAACTCACAGTGGAGTATGCCATGAACAGCGGCTTCGTCACATATCCCATTATCTCGACGACGCTGCTGATTTTAGGATCTTCCGGCGAATTCAAAACTACCTGCAGGGCGCCCAGCAAGCACAGTGCGCAACCGGCTTTCCCAACTGAATTGATGCGCTCGCCCAAAATCAGAGACGCAAGTATTGCCCTATTTACAATATAAAAAAAACAAAGAAATAATTAAATAAATGGAACAGTTTATCTGGATAGCATAAATAGTATCATAGCGTGAGAACACTTACCCGACAATAACGCTTAATGCGCCGAGCGGTGTGACGAGGATGGCGGGCGCGAAGGAGTAAGCGGCGAAATTAGCAAACTCGCCAATCGCCATAAAGATCATGCCGAGCCACCAGATCTTCGATTTGAAATAGTTCAGGCCTTTCGTGGCGGACCCGTACTTCTTGCTCGCAGAGTTTAGGCCCATCTTTGTTAGCACAAAGCTCGAGCCGATAGCTAATGACGACACTAGCGCCAAAGTCATGCCAACGTATTTGGGATCCACCATCTTTTCTTTTTACAGCAACGATTTAATGGCGAAATTTGTAACACTATTGCTAATATGATGCCGTTTGTTGTTAGTATGAAGGATGTATTTTTTTATAAATGTAGTTTGGATTGAATTGAGGCTTTTGGAGTTGGATGAGAGATTAGAATAAATGAAATACAGGTATGAACAAATGAGCAGATGTATGGGAAGTACTAGTCGTGAATAGAAGGGGGTGGAAAAAAAGCGCGCGAGTATGTCGATAAGAGCAGTAGCGATACTTTTTTTTTAGTTTTGAACAGTCATAAGAAAGAAAAAATAAATGGCACTTAAAACATTAAAAGGAACAATTAGGAAAGATATAATAAGCCACGCCTATTATTTTTTTTTTCTTTTTCGTTAACTAGTGTGGCTTTTTTTACTTTATTTTTTTTCTATCTGTCCTAAAATAATCTATTAATTTCTTATCCCAGACAAATAGGAACAATTCAATTATGAAACACTTTTTCTTGAAATTGTTGGGACGCGAAAGGGGTGGAGGGATTCAGATTTGTTTTAGTGTTGGGAAGATTTCAGGTTTGCTTTTTTTTCCCTTTTCCCTGGTAAATCTCCTATTGCGCTTTGCTAGAAAAAAAAGCAGTTTCCTTGGAAATTACAAGTCGTTGCACCAATCGTGCTTTTTTTCTGCACTTTTTGCCGCACTTTGACCTGCAGCCACGCCCTGGTCGCTCTATCAATTTCTAGCTACTACCCAACTCCATCACCCCGCATGCCGCTGCTGCCCTGCAGGATTTTCGAAATTGCTTACATCACACTACCACTATCCCCTCGTACCCATTGGCCAGCACCCATCTCTCCCCCACACAATGCAGTCACTAGTGGCCAATGAACGCATATTAACACTCCTATCGCATCAATTTTATTGGATTAAAACGGCCTTCGTGAACAGTATCGGGGCCTCCGTAACTTACCCGCCCACTCTTGTCTCTTTTTCGTCGCTATATAAAAAAAGAAAGTTAGCCTTTTTTCGCTCAAATGTATCTCCATTGCTACAACTTTTTTATGTAAAAAAAAAATCCAATCCAATCCAATCATTTGCTACTATTTTTTAATGCTCAACATTATTAAATGCCCATTCAGTAGTCGGCAATAAATAATTAGTAAAAAATCTTATTTTCAATTATAACGCCGCCATAAGTATACTATCAGCACGTGGAGCGTCCTGCAAATTTACTGTGTAGTTCGAATATACGCTATATTGCTTTATTACCAAACCAAACAAAGAAAAATATCATATAATTCACTCCTCCTAAACACAGCGCTATGGAAATACATTTTTATTATCTATACAAAAAACAAGCAAATCAAACATTAGCAATAATCATCTGAATTCCTCAAACTATTTTATCTAATTTTGCTTTCCGCCTTCCTTCATCTACACGCTATAAAAAAACCCTTATGAAATAATACCTATACACCCTGCGATTATTTTTACTGAATACATAATCTTTAACACAACTAGAGGTTTGCTTGATATTTTTCCTGCTCAATCTAACCCACTCAACAACCAAAAAAAAAAAAGTTACATTATGACCACTAAAATGTCATCTCGAAAATTAATATTACGTTTTAACTTGTATATTTTATTGACTCCATTAAAAATACTCTTTAATTTAATGGAGGTTGTTAACCCTTTCCCGTCCAGCACTCTTTAAAAAAATCAATTTTATGATTCGTTTATGGTTTATAAGCAAATTAATTATTTTTTTTTAGTACAATAAACTAATAACTATTAAGGCTTCGGAATTTTAGTAAAGTAGTTATACACAATTGGCTATATTTGGTAGATCAAAAATGGTCTACCGCTCGTGAAAGGGTTAAATCGCTTTATATGTAAAAAATATTTAAATAATCAACATTTTCAATTTCATACATAATAACAATCCAAAAGCAATTACAATTCACACCATGATTTATTGAGCTTTTTTTACAAATCAGTCTATTTAGCTTTCTATATGACAATTTAATATTTTTTTAAAAAATAACACTTTCCATTTATTTAATTGCCAATAAAATTACATTCACACTTTTCTAATTCTCCCGATTGATGTGTAAAATATGAAATAGTTATATTATTGCAATTTGAAATTTTGCGATTTATTGCACTAATATTTTATAGGCTTTTTTTGTTTGATGTTTATTGGATTTACGATTTACGTTATTTGTAAAGTATTTTATTATAGACAAGAGCAGGGATTCACTTTTTGATCCTCGCTAGATAATAATTACTACATGGAGTCGATAAAATATAATCACATAGTAAAATAAATCATTATTTAGCGATTTGTTACCTACCGATCCTTAACCAACAAAGCTATAGGAGGTAAAATCTAGCTAATTAGTGACATTGATTATTGTGCTTAGCTAACTACTGATCTTACATAATTTGTATGTAATACACATCTCCTTAGCCCTTTCACGGACTGTAGACTGAATTTGACTGATAAAATATAGCCAACAGTGTTTAAATAAAATACTTTAATTCCGTGGCTATTTCAATAATTGGTTTATCTTTTAATAGCTGCAAATAATAAAAACCCTTTTAAATCATAAACGAATCATAAATTTGATTTTTTTAATGAGTGCTGGGCGGGAAATGGTAAAAATTAAAATGCTCTGATCTAAGAATTTATCATAGTGTCAGATAAATATTTAGGAAATCAATAAATATTTAGGAAATCGTATAATTACTTTACCTAGAATTAGACACCTTACCTAGGCCAAATAGAATAGAAAAAATAATAATAAATTAAAAAAAAAAAAGACAAAAAACAATAATAAGGCAAATAAAAAATATATTTAAACCATATACCAACTTATCTAGGAAAGAGGGAGGTACTTTTTATCCAACCCAGTGCTTACTGAAAATAATACAATCCTTAAAATTTCAATAATTAAATTTTGTTTTAAAAACTCGTTTTTGAACTTGAGCTTAATAATCCTATTTGAATATCATTTCTGAAATCATTTGAAATTTTAGTTAAAATAATTATTATTTATCTTACTTATACTAATTAGCCTCCTTTGTAGGTATTTTAAATAAATCGTTGAACTAAAACACCAAAGATAATAACCAACTAAATTCAACACCATCACGATTTAAATTTTTACACTGATAAATAACTAAAAATCTGAATTTTTGGTAACTCTGCCAGGTTTCAAACTCAATATCTCATATTAGTTACTCTAATTTTAAGCATAAATAGCTTATATAAAAATATTTAAATACTTCTTTTGAACAAGATGTACACATGTCCTAGAATATCAAATTAATTAAGTCCCAATTTCACGAGTTTACTAGCTCTATAGCCAGTAATTTTCAAAACACAACTACTCCTAATAATGGCCAACTTAGTCCTTCTAATGCAATAAAAATTAATAATTTTGGCGTAACTATTCAGGAGGATGTAGACCATTGGCTCTTTTCGTTTGATATATATGGGATTCTGAACGAAGAGAGTACTTTGTTTCGATTTAATTGTTTTAACTTGAGCACTCAAAAGTTTTAAACACTATTGGCGGAATTTAGAAGGCAATTCGATTTTTCTGTTCTTTCATTTATTTTTGTTATTTTTATTTGTTAAAAGAATGAAATGACTTTTTATGCGATTTTGTACACTCTAACACTTTATACTAAAAAACGACCCGTTCATAAAGAACCTCCCATATGAATACGAATTAGAAATAATTTACATACATCACCTTTATTTGAAAATCCAAAAATATGGAAATATCTAAAGATATATACACAAAGCTAATAAATTAGGCGAATTTATCGGTATACCTGCATATATTCACTAATATAAGGGGAAATGTCCATCTAGAAATCTAAAAAAAATAATAAGAAAGTCTAAGTGCCAAGAAATATCGATTTTTGTGCGGAAAATATATGAACTATGAGGGTACGTTCTCCGGTGATCTGAAAATTCTCTAAAAAAAACCTGAACGCTGGAAGAAATACTGCCATGAGTTGGATAAAAAGACAAAAATAGCTATATCAGTGAACCTCAGAAATGCAAAAAAAAAAGTTTTTATAAAATATTATCAACTATATTTAGATGATTTATCTAACTGAAATGGTAATAACCGTGAATTTATTAATGTGCTAGAAGAAAGTAAATTGATCAAAAAAATTTTTTGAACCCAAAATATGCTCCTAAGGCTAATTGATCACTAATATATATAAAAGTGAGCAAAAAAAGGAACTATGAAGGATAATCACAAAAAATATTAATAAAATGTGCCAAATAAAAAATAATCTTATCTAGGTTACATCATGAAGCTTATTTTCCCAGAGGTATATAAGACAAAATATAAATAAAAATGTTAATTCATTAAATTCTTTGAAATGAGGATCAAATCAAGCGTCAACTAAAAACAATGTGATAAATAATTTTGAAAAAAAGATTTTTTTTGAGAAAAATTAGGAAAATAAAGTCTATGACATCTGAAATCAGTAGACTCGAAGGACCGACATTAATAGCACTAGATGAAAGCATTACTGAAGAAGTAAAATTTGAGGGGAAAAAACCTGAATGACCCACATATATATAGAATTATAAATGTATTATCGATTAATAAATATCTTCAAGGCATCTAACAAAATTTTAAATCAAAAACCCGAAAAATATTTAAAGCTATAAAAAACAAAAAAATCCCACAAGATAAATAATCTGAAATTTCAAAAGCATCCAAACTAATGAAAAATAACAAAATACATTGGAACAATGTAAATTTTTCATAAAAAAATTCGATTTTT
>LSSN01002473.1:0-12732 GCA_001970855.1 Smittium culicis | reverse complement strand
TAATAATAATAATAATAATAATAATAATAATAATAATAATAATAATAATAATAATAATAATAATAATAATAATAATAATAATAATAATAATAATAATAATAATAATAATAATAATAATAATAATAATAATAATAATAATAATAATAATAATGATTTTTTATTATCTGTTATTTTTTTAATATTTAAACTAGAAATGATTAAAAATAACAAATTAGAAAGCTGTGTAACCTGGATATTAAAGTTTAATTAGCAAATAGTATTCATTGGTGAAATAAATTTATATATTAAATTATAAAATTTTCTATTTTATCAACAGATTCTGGGTTTATTATTAAATTATTAGTAGTATAAAATAAAGGAGATTATTTTAAATTTATCTTTCTATTTTAGATTCATCTCATATAAAAATAAAGCTATTTTTAGCCAAAAAAACCCCCCTATTGAATACGTTATAACGATCGTGAATATTTTTGATGGTTAACTAATCAATATTTTATTATTTTTAATAGTTTTTATAGTTTTCAAAAAAATTCAACTATTCAGTATACAAATAATGACAATTTTTTAGATTTTTTTTGAAGATATTAAAAATTATGTGTTTAATATATAAATATTATATTTACGGAATGTAAAATCATCTATTAATTTATAATAAATATATTAATTTTACTAATTAATATTTATTAATAATTTGTACCATATTTTTTCTATAAAAAAGGGTATGTATACATTAAATAAAATCACAATAATTACAGTGGTTAACTAATTTATCATCATTTTTACTGATTTTATTACTTAATTGAATACTAAATTATTCATTTGAGGATCTAGAAGTGGTATGAATAAGTGTAATATAATAATTTTAAAAAAATTCAGTGCTATTAATTATATAATATTACAATGATTAATTAAATAAACCCAGGCCTCAGTATTTAAAAGAAAGTTTTATAACACTATTTTCATATATCTTTGATAACTTAGTTTATAAAAAAAATGTGCGAGTTATGATCACATATTAGGTACAAATTTAAATCAGTAAAATGTTAATAAGAAAAAATAAATGTAATTTTAATAGATTATTGTATATAAAATCGAGTGAGAGATTGAATTTTTAGGAAATTTGAAGGCTAAATTGGATAAAGTTTTTCAAAAAAATTCAAATTTTAGGTTAATTTCAAAAACAGATATTGCTTTAATGCTAATTCGAAAATATTTTATTCATATAAACGTAGATTTACTATTAATTTTATTATTACTATAAAATAGGATTAAGATGCTGTTATATACTATGGAATATGTGGTATAATTGAAAATAAAAAAAATCGTTTTTATCAATAAAATCTTATTCGTTATACTGGAATATAGAAAATGATACCACAACTATTCTTTTGTTTCTATAATTTTGATTTAAGTTTTAAATGGCGAAAATCAAATAAATTATTCTGAAACAGTATCATTGGTCGAATTTTACTGTATTAACCTGAATATGATCGCTAAATGCGATTTAGAAATATTTTTAACCAAAATAAAGCTATAAAATCAATTTCATTATAAAAAATTACAGAAAATTCAGCTCAATTAACATTATAGTGTGTTTAAAAAAAATAAAAAATTATATAAATATGATTTTAAATAAAGAGTGCTAATTTTTGTATATTATGTAGCTATATAGTTTTTTTTGATAGTGAATGAGGTGTTAAGAATTTTTACATACTTCTTTTAATATAAAGCTAATTATTTTATTCAGGTAAAATTTCTACTATTATTTTAGTATATTTAAGGAGCTGATGTATCCGATTATGAAAAAGTATCACTTTTTTCAATGCTGTTATATTGAATAAAAAATTAAAGATTATATTCTAATTTTATGTTCGTCAATCTGTGGATTATGGTATATAATGTAAAGTAAAAATCCTCAGAACTGTCAACAAAAAATTATTATCCTCGAAAAAAACATAAAGATTAACTATATAATTCATAGATATATCAAATATATGTAGTATATAACAATTTAAATTATCTGATTTTCATACAAAGAAATTTAACCCTTAGGCGTGGTGCATATTAAAAAAAATCACAACCATTGCTCTCCAAGTAATATTATATATAAAATTATATATCAGCTTAGAATTTTCTACTTTAACTTTATTTTTATTATAGAAATATTCATTATAGGTAAATTAATTTTACCCCTTCACGTAACAAAGTTTTTTTTCTCACAGTTTCGTTTCATTAGAATAAAAAAGCTCACATGTATTGATTTGGTGAAATGTGTATGTCTAAAATGTTTCGACCTTTATTGACTTGTTATCAAATGAGGTATTCTATAATAAGTAATTTTTTTATAATCTATGAAGTTACAATTTATAAAAAGGCTTAACCTGTATAGCGCAACGAAAAAAGTTTGATTTTTTTAATTGGAATTTATTTGAGTTAAATAACTAAATGTAATAAATTTTGTAAGCTTAGCAATAGTAAGTACAAGTTTATTTATCCCTTATTGAGGTCAACACTCTTCTACTTAATTAAATATCATAATTGGATAAGAATATTAGAATTAATTTGTTATTGGATGTGTTGAAAAATATAGCTAATAAATTATTAACTTAGTATATTGATTTATCAGATTGTAGTTTAGCAGTTCAAAAAAAGCCAATCGCCCCTGAAAGGGTTAACAAAAAATTTTAATGGTAAAATTAATAATTTTTTATTCGAAAGATAAAGTTATTAACTTACATACTATCAGCCCAATAACATTAACCCTTTCCCAGGCGGTAGACTATTTTTGACCCACCAGAAATAGCCAACAAAGTTCAATTAAAATACTTTAATTTTGAGACCTTTAGAATCATTGGTATATTTTAAATTAACAACAAATAATAAACCTGCTTTTAAATCATAAACGAATCATATATTTGATTTTTTTAAGTTTATTACGGGAAAAGGTTAAGCTACAAAATGTAACTCGCTTTGGTAAGAATCTCCTAAACTGTATAAATTGATAAAAGCCATCAGCGAATCGTAATTTTTTAAAAGTATCAATTTTGAAAAGTCAATAAAGCCATAAAAAAAGTCAATGAATATTTTAGCATTCGCTAAACACTATAGATTCTATAAGACGGTAAAAATAATACTATTTAGTAACTAGAACGATTAGGGTTAGCTACTTGTATTGAGATTTCGGAATTTTCTCGTTAATTTAAGGCCATTACTAAATTTCGCAAGATTTTGCAATACTGTAAATAATTTACATAAATATAATTGGACAAAGAAATAAAATTAGTTTATGACCGAGATTAAAATTCTTGCATACAAATTAAATTTTCTAAACTTGATTTAGTTTTTAACTTTTACTTTTTATTAGAACTCATCAAAATCACCAACAACAATAAAATAATAATATTATATCGATATTTTTTAGTTTCTACCATCAACAATCAAAAAATTTTATAATAATGCAAGCCGAAACAATAGTTTATAAGATTGTTGATTCGAAAGTTCCAGTAGATCTATCTATACCAATTCAACCATTGTCAAGCCTCGATCAAGCAGACGGATTTATACATTTATCAACTAAACAACAATTGCATGGTACTCTTAA
Organism: Smittium culicis; assembly: GCA_001970855.1. Classification (NCBI taxonomy): domain Eukaryota; kingdom Fungi; phylum Kickxellomycota; class Harpellomycetes; order Harpellales; family Legeriomycetaceae; genus Smittium; species Smittium culicis. Next base: position 9,131 of record LSSN01002473.1, on the reverse strand, counting down.
AAGATTTTTCCAAAACTACTCTCAAGTGACTCTCCTCAAAATTGATTTGAATCTGCTTGAAGACCCCAAATTACTTAAATGGGAAAGCCCCAAAGATCATTCAGAGAATGATGAAAACAAATTTCCACACATTTATGGACCTTTGAGAAGTAGCTATGTAGTCGATCATTTTGTTGTTTACAAATCAACTGATGCTGATAATACATGGTTACTCTGAAACGAAATCGATATCAAAAAATTGGACACTTTTTTCATTCATGTGGCTTCTTTATACTATCTCCTTTTCATTTCAATACTTTTCCATCTTAAATTCACTTAAATTGGTAATTATAATTTGATATCTTTTTTATTTGCAATATTACTTATTTATTTATAAATAATGATAATAAAAATAAAAAAGAACATTGTTTTACTAGCTATTTACGAGAATGCTAATAATTTGAAAATAAGTTAATTTAATAAAAAAACAAATTGTGCCTACTGTTATTATAATCTATACCTAAAATAATTATATGGCAAGAAAAATATATGTTCATCCAACTACCGAGTTCCTGTACTGCCTTTTAATGATATCCAGAGCCATGTACAAGTGCGTTGTGCTACCAACATGCGAGTTGTCATACCAGAAGAAATTATGTGGACTCGTACACCGTCTACTCGGGCTTGTGAAGCAAGGTAAAGTATTATACTTGATACCATATTTGGAACTGCTGCTACTAGCAAACATTTCTGATAAGAATTTATACGAGTTATAGTAAGCAAAGTTCAGCGATTTGTCATTTTCAAATTGGCTTAATTTTTTTGGGTATAGTTCCAAAAGTTTGGCCGTGTTAGTTTTGATTGCATTTTCTACGAATTTTGGCATTTCTTTCAAAACAGGGGCTAAATCTGCAGGGAGGACCGATAAAAAAAGGATATTTTTGGCACGCACATTAGGATGGTTAATTAGGATTTTTATTGAATCAATCATATCGTCAAGAACATCGGATATCGTTGCTTTTGGCTTACTTGCATGCCATTCAGGAATTGATATTCCAGCCAAATCGTTCGCGCCACACCAAATTGTATACAGTGTATTGTTAGGGTTAAGCCTATGCTCAACTGCGCCCATCGCGTAAGACTCCACTTGTTGTCTTAACCCTGGAACGATCGACTTGTTCTTCTTCCCGTTTTTTACTTGTGACCCATTTGTTATCCATTCATTATTAACTGTTGAATACCCAACCGCATAGCTTGTTACTTTAGAACCGAACGCATCACCCAAATGATCAATCCATATTTTTCCTTCGCTAAACCTACCATTGTTGTAATAGCTGACCCTATTTGCACGATTCAAATTCTCTGATTTCGCTCCCCTGTTCTTCTTTGCATTTGTAGATATTTTCAAATAGTTTCCTATATCTGATGCCGCATCACCAAAAGAGACAATATTTTCAAATCTCAAAAATTCCTTATTTACATGATTATTGTTTCCGATTTCGCTTTCCTTCTTATCGCCACTGCTATCACCCAAAATAAAATTCTTATTAATTTTACCGAATTTCCTAATCATCTCTCTAACTCGGCTATCTGTTTTATCGCTGCCCATATTTTTAGCTGCCAAGCGTGTATACTTATCCTTTTTCAATGAGTCATACTCTGTATTCACATTAGTATCCATCATATGTGATATATAAAGTAGTGCCATCACTGAAACGACGAATATTGATATCAAATTATTTGAGAAATTTGATCTACTAACTGAGCTATAGAACTCCTTTCTCTTACCACTAATTAATCCCATTTTTTCCTATTTATTTTTTATTATTTTCAAGTATTATGATAAGACTGGCTTATGTGTATAATTTCTGCTATAATTTTTATCCTATTTACATGTTTAAAATACACTATTATAATAATGAATAATTCAAAGCTAATTTTATTAAAAAATTATCAAATTTTCTTAGTTAAAACACAACTAATAAACTATTCTACTTGCCAATAATCTCAATTAATATCAAAAATATAATACATCACATAACATCATACTATAAATACAAGTACAAAATTTACCTATTTCTTAATGCTGATATTGCTCCGCTATTGTAAAAATTGGGATATATTGTATTTATTTTTTAGGAGGGGAAGGGGGTTGTATGAGTATAATAAGTTGTTTTAATGTGAAAATGGATGAATTTTTTATATATTTTAATAGGGTTAAATATTCAATGCTATCAAAAAAGTAATGATTACAATAATTTGAATTTCTTGATGTAGGCTTTCCTTTTACCTTAAATATATATAAATATATAACCGAATACTACATATTTTTATTTTCAGAAAAAACGTCAATTTTTAACTTTTTTTTTTTTTTTTTAGAAAATAAGTAGTTAAAGCGTGTTTACATTTTTAATATTTGTAGTGTAGTAAAAAATAAATAAGATTTTTATTATTTAAATGTTATAACCCCTCATTCATTTATAACCAAGTTTATTCAAAAATAGCACATCAATAACTATAAATTTTCTTTAGTTTAAAACACTGAGCCTATATTTGGAAACTAAATTCACACACATTTATTATTTTTAGTCAATTTTTTTTTACTTATAGTGGATATTTTCTAATACGTGTTAAAAAAAATAATAATAAGGAATTTGAAGTTTCTCCTCAAAACCTATTTTAGGCCCAGTTGTAACTTTTGATGAGTCTTAATACATACATTTTAAAAAAAGTGGAGTCGCAATAAACTTGTTTTTATTTATTTTCCGATAAAAATTCCAATAAGAAATCGGATTTTCATGACATTTTTATATTTTTTTGTTCGCTTTTTTAAATTACAACGAAATGAATACTATTTATAACTATAGTTTTAAAAACCAATTTTAGTATCACGCTGCGAGATTTATTATTTAAAAACACGCAGTGAAATATTTTCTAATTCGTAATTTTGGTATTTTTTTTCTTAAAAATTTTCTGACTGTTAAATTTGTTTAGATTGGCTCCTTTAAGCGAATAGTCGCCATACACAAAAATTAAACCAGAATTTTAACAAGATTTGTCTCGGGGTATTTCTCTAAGGGTAATCTTTGATTTAATATTTAATACCTCACTATTTTTATATACATTTATAATATCTTATAACTTGAAACATTTTAATACTTCTTTTAATTTTAATTTTTATTATTACTATTACTATTATTATTATTTTTACATAGAAATATTTCGGAATGTATTCTAAGCTCATTTATATATACACAACAACAGTTCCCCGCTCTCTCTAGTAGTCATTCCACCTTAATCAACCAAAATAGCCAATGGAACGCGCCTTTTCACAAAGAACAAGCCATTTCAGAATTGTACATTTTGCAAAAATAAATATGCATTCTTTTATAAATTCATTGTTTGAATGTGCATAATTTTTAATTGTTAATTACTTGAATCAACCCAAACTCCACTACATTAGTACTATTTTCTGCCAATAACTTCGTTCACAGAATTTTTTAAAAAAAATCAACTCCATATAAATAGGGCTACAAAAGATGCATATTTATTATTTTATGAAGATGGTGACTGCTTTTTTAAAAGTATGCATTTAAAAAATATGTAAATTTGCACATTATATGTTTAATTCTTTGAGCTAGATCATTTATTATCATTGCGTACAGATAAAAAATATGCCAAGGTATGAATTTTCTATGCTTATACAAACACACAATAATAATTTTTTATCGCTGCAATTAGAAATTTATATAAATTTTCAAGTTTGTTTTGTTATGAAATTTCTTTTTTGATATAATTAAGTATACTTAGCTATAAATTAATGATAATAAAATCTCATAATTCTCCCACTGAATATGAAATATTTAATGCTTTATGGATTATTTGTTTTAGTAAAATAAATTGAATCAAAAATATAGTAATGCAAAAAAGTCGAATAATGGAATTCTTTAAAGGTGTATACGGGATATTCTTAGCAGATACGGAACTTTTTTTTTAAAAATTATATTTGCTTTATGAATTAGGTAAAGCTATTGGCTATAACACATAATTCATTCGATGATGCTTTCTAATAAGGCTTTGAAATAAATTCTGCATTCTATGAAAAATTTAAAAAAAAAAGTTCCGCTCCTCGAAATAATATCCCATAAAAGTCTATAATGGTTTTGTAAAAATCCATCTCTTTATTTAATACCGTGAAAGTACAAAGGAGGGAGTTATCAAGGTAGTAAATATAAATTTGATGGTGTGTAATATTTGTTTTCCGTATTAAATAAAACCATTTATTCCTGAAAAATGTACTATAAAGAATACTAAAAAAATATGGTATTAAGCCTAAAAATTGATTATGCTGCAATAATACGAAAAAAACTATTTATAATAGAGAAAATAAATTTAAATTTTATTCGTTTGATTTTTTATTCCTTTCAAGTTAGTTATTTTTATAGTTTAGAGAGTCAGTTACCTCCTAAATAAGCCTTGAATAATTTTCTTCAACTAAAAAATTAAATATTTTTTTACAAAAACTAATTTTTTTTATTAGTTTTAATCTCAAAAAATAAATATATATTATAAGTGTGACCAGATGAATAAGATTTTCACTGTAATTCACTTGTAATTGATTATATTAGGCGACATAGTTAATGATATAAATAAGTTTTCATCGATCTAAAAAGCGACAAATAAGTAATTTGATAGATTAAATTATCATTTTCTACTATGCGTAATTCACAAAAACGGCAGTTTAAATTAAATAAATATTAGTTACATCTATAAATTTGATACTAAATATTCGATTTTTAATTATCTAGACTTGAAAAAAATTTTTTTGTAATAATTAAAAAATGAAAAATTATGGGATTCTTAAAATTGATAATATTGTAGTGTGGGCTAAATTAAATTATTATATTTTTGGTGGTTATATAACATTTAATTTTACGAGAAATTTATTTAAAACTATATAAAAATTTATAAAAAGCTATGATAATTTATTTAAAAAAATTTTATCCAACTTCTTCCGCCGCTCTAGTATCCCCATAACCACTGGGAATCGGTTCAGAAGGCTGGGGGTTCACTAATACTTTCAAGAATTAGCAATCGGGTAGCACGAATGCTTTCCAACATTTTTGCTGTTTCCAGCTAAGTAGTTTGGTGGATGTTACTAGAACGAAGATGGAAAAAAGATTTTTTAGGCTCCCCTCAAGGATTTTTCCAACCTGCACCATTTGAGCTGGGTCAAAAGAAGAAATTTTTGAATTAAAAAAATCATGAATTTTTTTAAAAAAAACGCTCAATGATATCTAAACGTATGGCTTTCCGCTTTCCACACACTAAAAATAAATGTTCAATCGTTTTTGGTGCGACCTCATTACAAAACGGGCAAAAATTTTTGTAATTTTCATTTATGATTTTCAAATTTACAAGCTTTTTCACTGTCAAAAATTTGCCTATTCTGATTTTCTTAATCTACTGGAATCTTAAAGCTATTCTGTAAAAATGGCTTGTAATTTGATCCAGCTACATGCGCTGCTAGTATCCCTATTAATTGATCGTTTATGGATTTTAGATTTACTATTATTCAATTTTATATGGACTAGCGTATTTATCACATTTGTCGTGTTTTTGAACTGTAATATTTTTTTAGCCATCTATTAGTACCTGATGCCCAAATTCTCATTCTTGATCTGTACGGAAATTATATTTTTTTTGAAATCCATTTTTTTGAATTTTTACATTTTACTATTGCGCGCTCTCGAGCCATGCTTGTTCTTAAAAATACCGATTTAATTCCAAACTCGGTCCGAAGCCTTTCCACAGCTATGGTTTTCACACATTAGCTAATATTCCTATTGCCTTATCAATTTCAATTTGTATTTGTTCAACTGTTTATTCACTCATTCAAAATTTTTCTACGAAATAACAGAAAATAGGTATTAGAGCAGAATTTATAAATTTTATTTTTAAAGCTGTGGGTATATCAGCTCTCTTTAAACACCCGTAGACGCCAAAAGTGGCTTTTTCGAAAAAAATTTTATTTTTATGAATTTAAGACAATACATTCTAATTGTAGTTAAAAATGCATCCAAGATAATCATATATTTGTAAAATTTCTTTTTCATGATTTTGAGCACTACATTTTGAAATATTATTTGACTTTATTTTTAAAATTCCTCATTTTTAATTATTAATCTTCATTTCCCATTTATTCGACCAATAAGATATTTTATCCAAAGAGACTTGAAGCTGTTCAGCAGAGTCAAAAATCGCTACTGCATTATCTAAAAATAGCATTTCTGGGATTCTTTTTCCTAGTGATGGCACAAAAAACACCATGTATGCTATCAAAAATATCGTTTATATAAAATTTGAATAAAATCGGAGATGCGGGGCAACCTTGCAGCACACCGCAGTTGTAGTCAGATTTTTCGGAGATTTCATTTCCATTTTCACTGTTAGTTTTGGTGATCTGAACAGCCCTAAAATTAAATTTAAAAATTTTCCGCCAATCTCGATACTCCTAAGTTTATTTACTAGCGCCATATATGGTACCATATTATAAGCCTTTGCGAAATCTATAAATACTATCCATGTTTCTAAAATTTGAATTTTGTGTCGTTTAAAAATTCATATAGCATTGTAGATTGTGCGACAAACTCTTTCCGTGATCGAAACTTCGTATGCTTAGTTTTTATTATACTATAATTTTTGCAGAATTTCCCTAATTTTCTAGGTAAAATTCTATCCAAAATTTTTCTATGAGTAGAAATAAGAGTTATTCCTCTATAAATGTTTGTATCTTTCATATCGCCTTTTTTGGGTATAGAAACCACAATATTCGTTTCCATATTTTTTGGATTGTCGCCCTTTTCCCACATATTTTCTAAAATCCTAAATAAAAATTTCGATAATTTTGGCTATGGGATTTTTTCGTAACAAATTATTTTGTAAATTTCATTTGGTATTCAATCTATTATAGGTGGTTTTTTATTAGGTATTGATTTTATAGCTGTCGAAAATTTCGTCCTAAGAAATACATTCATCACACTCCAAGAAAATATCAAAGTAATTATCAATAACGATTTCCCACTTTTCAGAGGACTTGTTATTGTCACTGTGATCTTTAGCTAAATTTCTAAAATGATTTTTCCAAACTTACATTTTTTTCTTGTTACCAGTCACAATATTTTTATTCTCGTCGAATATAGGGTTATTAGAAATATCATTATTTGGCTTATTTGTAGAGAATTTAATGAAATTCCATGTTATTCTGGAGTCATTATTTATAATACGATCATTAAACTTTTTTGATTTTTCCATATAATATTTTTTCGAATCAGCTTTTTTTGAGTTCTAGCAGTCATTTTTGACCTTTTTATGAGTTTCAAAATCGATTTTAGACTTTTTATATAATTTAATTTTTTTAATAGTTTTTGATGACAAAAAAATTTTTTTTGGTCTGTCGGATCGTCCAAAATTCCTAGAAAATCGGAATCTGTCCAAAACATATAAATTAATTCATTTGCATCATTATCAATTTCGATTGAATTGACGGTCAATGAATCGAATCGGTTATTTTATTATAGCTGGTCACTGATAGATTTCATTTTCTTCAGATTAATTTTTTTGATTGTGTCTATATTATCAAAACTGCTAACTTTCCACTCTGATGTGATCGGAAAATGGTCAGATATATCCAGGTATTTATTTGAAGTACACTTTTTCGAACGAGAATTTATATTGGTGAAAAATTATGGTCAATCATTCTCCTCGTTTTATTCTTATTATACCTTGAGCCTATGAATTTTGATACGGAATGAAAACTAAAGTTGGTCCCAGATTTTTTAAGAAAATATGTAGCTCTCACAATATCCATATTGAAATCACCACATACAAATATTTTTTCTTTAGTTCTGTTTTTTATATAATTAACGATCTGTTCTAAGGCTTTTTTCTTGCTGCCACTGAATAGTATATTGCATTTAAATATTTTTATTTTAAAAAAATTTTTTTTAATCTAAATAGATATGGATTTCACCCATCAAAGTAGTATTAATACTTAACTCTGTTATTTTTAGCACAGGTTTATCTGAAGCTTCGGTTAATAAACCAGTACCACCTTTTTTTATTTCATATTTTGACTCTATGCTAGAATAACCTGGTATTATGCATCTGTAGGTTTTCTTTTTCAGAAATGTTTCTTGAAGCAAAATTATACCTGGGTTTGATTTTTGTAAAAATAATTTCACCGCGAACTTTCACTGCTAGTGCTTTTTCGATTTTTCTAATTTCGTCTGATGGAAGCTTCTTTGTCGATTTTTCAGAGTATATTAGTTCGTATCTGAAGGTTTTATTTTTCCTATTTAAATTTTTAATGTTAGACATGCTTTGTTATAAGCTTGAGTTATAAATAATGATTTTTTTTACTGTGCTGGAATTCAATTTGCCAGCGTTAAATGTTAGCGATTTATTTGATTTTATTATTTTTTTTGTGCATTTTGTTGATTTTTTTGGTGTTTTATAATTTCTATATTTTTTATTTGTTTCTATATAGAGGAATCACTCGAATAATCCACTATATCATTTAAATTAATATCAATATCTAATTTCATCTGCGATGTATCGCATATATTCATATCATTTCTACTATTATTAAAATCGGCTTCAGGTTTAACTATGGGGATAGAAGATTCTTCATCCATATTATGGTCTTCATTTACATCGGAAGAAACAAGTACAAAAGAGCTTGGTACTGTATTTTTTTGATTGAGCCAAAAGCACCTATCATCGGGGAAATAGGATTTATATTCTTGGCACTATCAAATTTTAATTTTATCAGGTTTGCGATATTTAATTTCCAGTCAATAATCGAGGAATTTTTATCTTTATTTTCGGAATTTTTTTCAGACAATTTTTTATGGTCTTTTGCTAGAGACACGTGAAGCACATCCTTGTGTAACTAATTTGAGCTAATCGGCATGCTAAAATCTGTTTCGAAGTCTACAGTTCTGATCGACTTGCTGATATTCTCACTTGGTGTTTTATCGGTGCCAATTTTACCAAAAATAGTTGATTTTGTCAATCTAGCCACGGTTTCATTGGGCTTTATTTTTTGTTAACTTTTTTTGAGTTATTCAAATTCTTTTTTTTTTCTATCA